>VUQR01033676.1:0-13861 GCA_015108515.1 Hemichromis elongatus
TGTTGTTAAAATGTGTTTAAAAGGAAAAAGCTCAAAATTTAAATAGTTAAAAGTTGAAATGTAAATGATAGTTTTTGCATTTTATAATTTATTTAATACATTTTATGTGGAGTGAATAAATAAAATTATATTTATGGTGGCCCCTAAAGACAAAACACGTACAAACTCCAAAACACATTCTTTGTGTTTATTCTGCATTTACTTCACTATATTGCATAAATGTCAGTTACAAGCTTAACCTCCTAGGACCTGGCGTTCACATATGTGGACATCACATTTTGGGTTGTCTAGACCAAAATACTAAATTTTGCTCTACAAGAGCCTGATATCCACTTTTGAGGACATTATACTGCCACTGTTCTATTGAAATTTACAACTACTGTCTTCATATGTGGGTTTCATTTTTTTTTAGAACCAAAAATCAGTTTAAAAAAAATCACGTAATTCTTAATTTTTACAGTCATCAGGTCCAATCAGCCCAAATAGCAAAGAGAAAGCCACCGTATATATTTATATATAAACATATATAAAAACTTCTTTTCTTTTTTTTTACATTAGTAATTCCTTTTGTGCATAATTTTATATTGTTGTTGATAATAAATTAATTAAAGCAACAAAACAACCTGAAAAGCCGGTTCGGAGCCGTAAGGGCCGGCTCTTTTTAGTGATCCGAGCCGTAAGAGCCGGTTCTCTAAAAAGATCCGGAATTCCCATCACTAGTTGGCTGTAGAGAAGCCGTTCTTAAGGAAGGGAAACAGGGAGGAAAGGCTGAGGTATGCCAGATTAGGCAAGAACTGGACTGAAAACCAGTGAAAACATGTCTGATGGAGTGATGAATCCAAATTTCAAATTATTTGTCTTTCTTGGGGCTGCATTTCAGCCAGCGGTGTTTCAAATCTTGTCAAAATTGATGGAATTATGAACCCGCAGATTTGGAATGCCATCTTGGAAGTGTATGATTGCCAATAGCTTCATTTCTTAGCATGACAATGATCCTGAACACACTGCCAGTGCAGTAAAAGCATACTTGGATAGAAAAACACACAGTGGAACACAGTCAGTCATGGATTGGCCTCGCCAGAGCCCAGAGCTTGACTTTAATAAAACCGTGTGGGATTATCTGAATGCAGCCAACATAATAACTCTGGTTTTGCATTATATACTGTATTAAATGTTCTTCACCAATATGTCCCATTTTCTTACCAAAATATAAAGAAAGTAATCTAGGTTTTCACTACAACGGGGAAAAAAGCTATGAAATGTTTTAAAAGTGGTTATATTATTCTCCTCCTCTCTTTTCCATCTAAATCTTTGTACACTATGTTTCAGGTTGGGGATAAAACCGACTGGGATCTTGGTGTGGCCCAGGAGTCCATCAACAGGAAAGGAGCCATCATAGTTCGTCCTGAAAATGGTTACTGGGCCATCTGCCGGCGGAAAGGTGGCAATCTGAGCGCCTGCACCAGGCCCTCTGTCACCCTAAACCTTCCCCAAGAAATCCCCAAGAAAGTCAGCATATTCCTGGACTATGAAGAAGGGTCAGTGTCCTTCTATGATGCAGAGGCAAAGACTCACATTTATACTTACAGTGGGTGCAGCTTCATTGAGCCTCTCTACCCGTATTTTAACCCCTGTGTTCAAAACAACGGGAGAAACATGGCCCCGCTGGTTATCTGTCCTCTCGAGGGAGGTGTCAGGGACGCTAACTGAACTTTTTTTGGTTTAAACAAGTGCTTTACCTAGACGATTAAAATGGTTGCTCCTACGGTAACCACATATCGCATGTCTGTGCTCGCAGGCAGTCCAGCTGTAAGAGACACCAACACTGGAGTTTGAGTCTCATGCAGGAGTTTTTGTTCCACAGGTGATGACGCCTATGCACAGCTTAATTCCACGCATTACTGCATTAAGACTTTAAAAATGTCTCATCATAGTTTGTAATAATAGTGTGCACAATGTTATTCAGAAACCCTGTCACTGGCTAAGATAGCAAGTTAGTTCTGTTTGAGTGTGCCTAACATGCAGAAACCTGTACAGCCTGTACGATGGGAGTATGTTAGGCTTTCTGTCATGAAGTGTGTGCAAAGTGGGGTTTTTAACTGTTATTATTCAAATCTTTACAAAATACTACTAGACTAGTATTTACTGTACTTGAGATGCAAACATTGAAACTGAAATAAATTCAACTTTTTTGAAAAAAGAAGAGCACATTCAGAAGTGTTTTTCTGTCCTTGCTATTTGGAAAGAAATTGATTTATTGGATATTTTATTGAGAGGTCTAATAAAAAAGGACCTCACCATTATATTCAGCTGCTCATGACACACACATTAGGTTTCACACAGAGGAGGAATCCAGCTTTAATGTTTGAACATTAAGGCCTTGGGTTAGTATTTGTTTTATTTTCAGACCCTGGAAAGATGTTTCATGTCATCAGACAGGTTTGTCCAGAGTATAGGTTTTCATTTTGGGTTTGTTCTCAGGCACACTGAGACGTTGTGACTTTGTTGTGACAAAACTTTTGCATGTGATCATATTTGTGCTGAAAGTACAGGCCTCAAGAAAGCTAATTACCTCCTGAACTACTTAAAGGCACTGGCACTCTTAAAAACCCCAAACTGGTTCCCAGAAAACTGATTTTAATGTTATTTGTATGTAACAAGGTTTTATTATTTATTTATGGTTTTATTCCTCCTTGCTTCACTTTTATTACTGCTCTGCTCATTTTACAAGGCCTGGGCCCAGTTTTGAATCAGGTTCAGCATACTCCGAGTGTTTTCCATTATCCAAATTCACATACTCTAATACTGACAATCAGGATAAGCGGACACATAAAGCTGGTTATCACACCACTGGGTGTGCACATTAAAAGGTATCTGATGGTGGTTTGGAAGATAAGTGTAATATCAGAAACGCGTGTAGAGGTTAAACACACAAAGCCACAGCATGTGTGTGTGTGCAAGGAAAAGCTCTGCGAAGTAGTTTAGTATTAAAAGCAGAATGAATGTGTGAGCGCTTTAAATGCTTTGGTTGGAAAGATTGGAAGAGCGCCATTATGCTTATGGAAGGCAGGAAAAAATATGGCAAAAATACAAACTGTATAAGAGCACTATCATTGAGACAAGGCACAATCTGATGGATTATAATCGAGTATTTCATTAAATTAATGTGAAGTTTTAGTTTTTAATTTCTCAGCTGTAGGCTTGAGGGTCATTAATGATCTAAGAGTAAGGATTTGCATGAATTTCACATAAGCTCCACAAATATACACAAAAATACCAGAAATAGGTGCTTTGCTTAAGGATAATTGTGGAACAATAATAATAAAACCAGTAAAGTTGGGGAAAAAAGAATCTATGAATCTTTCTTTATTACTGATCCTCATTGGGAAGACTTCATTCACTTTAGATGCTGTTAAAAATTTACACCCACTCAGAAGTCGGAGGAATCTTCAGGGATGGTGATTTTCTGGAGCACTGGTCGATCAGTAGGCGGTGATTTCATACCTCTTGATCTCTAATCTGAAACATACCCTATTCACAGGATAAGTTACCATGGCGATATACCTGTCTAAACCAAGAAATGTAGTTTAAAAGGAAAAAAAAAAATTATGTGTCCCCACTATCACCTATTAATAGTCATTTACTAATTAAAAAACAAAACATATTTTTTAGTTATGGCAGGGATACGCATGAGTTTGTGATGGATCCTTTTAAGTCCCAATGCATTTTCTGTAATATCTGAGGTTAGATGAGAAGGAGGGAGAAAAAGGTAGAGTGGGGGTGGGTTTGAGGAAGAGTGAAAACAGAAGGATGGCAACGCTTGTGATGTGATTAAACGTCTGCTCGAACACAGGGGTCCCCTGGAACAGAGATATAGTGAGAGAGAGAGAGAGAACGAGAGAGAGAGGGGGAGAGGAGGAGAGATAAAGCTGAAGGTGAGTGTGAAATGAAGCTCTAACTTTACTGAGCCAAGCTGGTTTCTGTATGTTGCTGCAGGAGGAACGCTGACGGAGTGAAAGGTGGGTGATGCAGCATTTGCAGATTCTTTCTTTGAGGGTCGTTCTCGTTAAAACGGTTGTACTTTTTGTCATTGTACTTATCATCTATGCTGCTGAGGATTGTTGGGACACCATCTCTAATGTCACGCGAGGAAATGTTAATACGTTTAAAGTATCCTTTATAATATATCAAGGCACTGTCTGCATTCTTGTATTTGCTTCTTAAAACAGTGGCTTTTTTAATAGTAAGCGTGTTTGTGTAAAGGAATGCAAGTGCAAAGAGAGAGAGAGGGATTAAATTGGAAAGGTGCACGAGGTGAATGAGTGGGAGTGTTTACCCACAGATGGCCTCTCGGCGGTGGGATTGTGATAGTCCGCTGTACCCCCTCCTGAGTCCAGCTGGCGTCACTCACGCGGGCCTCTTCCTGGCCAAAGCATTACCTCATCACTTCTATTTATTTTCTGCTTCAACATAAAGCAGTTTTCTATTAATATTTTCACCGTTTGATGAAGTGTGGCAGAGCACCGGGATGGGCTCTTGATTACATTTACAGCAATGCAGGCTTGATAGAAGTTAACTGTGTCGGGGAACATGACTTTTCCCCAGCAGCACTGTAATTTGTTTTGAGCCTGTTTTCAAAGTCGTCATGTTCTGTTATTAAAACTCAAAATAAGAACGAGCATAATGTTTTTTTTGTATACTTAATATTTTGATGTATGAACTTGTTTCAAATGACTAAAGATATGTAAAAATAACCAATTCTCCAACAGTATGGATTAGCTGAAGCAAACTAAGAGCAGGAGTCACTTTTTTAGCCCTTTTTAGCTGCTGTTGCCTTTTTTCACCTGTAAGTTTATTTGCAAACTAAAGATGATCAGGTACTCCAGTCACACTGAGTTTCGTGCAATGTTTTCATGTGCATAACTGTGTCATGTGCACTACCGATTGGCAGGCCTGAATCTTCAATCCAGTCTGGACTTCTGACTCAGCACACACTTGGCTGATGGCCACTCCTGCCCTGGTGTGAGGGACCGGACGCCACCACTTGTTCCGTACATTTATGGACTTCCTATCAGTCGTAGTAAGCCAGCTGAGGAGTGCCTGAATCGTTTAATCTCTAAAGAGATGAGACAAAGCCCTGGTTGATGTTTTCCTTCCAGGTGAAATTATGACCCGCTGGTAAAGTGAGGTGCACGCCAAGAAGAGTGTCGCTAAAGAGCTGTGGTGACCATTCTGCAGTAGAAACGCAAAGATTAAAAAGATGTCTTGTCTGTCGTTTACCCCTGCACTCTACCTTGATGCCCACTCTGTCTTTGCCGTTGGACTGCTGCTGCTCATCCACCGGGGGCCCTCCGAGGTCAGTTGCCAGAATGACACAGAGCCAATCGTGTTGGAGGGAAAGTGTCTGGTGGTGTGTGACTCCACTCCATCAGCGGAGCCGTCGGGTAATGCCCTGGGCATGTCAGTGAGGTCAGGAACTGGGCGGGTGGCATTTTCGGCCATTCGTAACACCAACCACGAACCTTCAGAGATGAGCAACCGAACCATGACCATCTATTTTGACCAGGTGGGTTTAAAGGTTTGTTTTTGGTAAAAGTGTGGTGCAAGTTCAGGTTTTGGTCACGTTTCATGAGTCCAACCAAAAATGACGCTTCACCTCCTGCTGCACTCTAAAAATGCTCAAGAGAAACTTACATTTCAAAAGACATAGACTACAGTTTGTACTGAATCTGGAGAGGATCCATATTCAGGATGCTGTAGGCAGAAAGCTAGTCCTTTTTTTCTCAAAAATTATGCAAAATGTCAAAGAAAAATCCAGTCAACACAGAGCAACGTGTGGAAGGACAGACACTGTGACAAAGACTGAGTGGAACCTATTTATACACAGTGGGCTGATTAGGGAAAGACCAATAGGACATTAACAAGAGGCAAGGGTTGACAAGGAACGACAGTAAACAAAACTAACACAGGACAGGAAAGGAAACAAACTTTCAAAGTAACATGCTGAGCACTGAGACATAAATGGGGGAAAGATAGAAACAACCATGACACATTAAACCCTTTGAATACCAGACCAGATTATCTTTGTTCCAAAATTTCCAACTGAAAACCAAGGAAGCTTGATAAATAAATAAAAGAATAAAGTGTATTACTACACCCCTAAATGAATAAACCTCTGATTCCAGAACCACCGGCATGAAGCAGTCTGGTAAAGCTCTTGTGACAGGGCCTTTAACTACATTCAGCTGTGTGTATGTAGGTCATTCACCTTCTCAGTTTATGTCCCTTTGTGCACAGGTGAATTTTCATAACGGCATAAAAAAGCAAAAATATAAATGAATTGCAAACCTAGGACAATAGGTCCTAACTACAACCCTCTGTGTAGAATCTATTTCAGCTGCTCCTTTATTTACAAGGAGACACCACAGCAGGTAGCTCTGCGTGCTTGAGTTGGCAGAGTTTTACACCAGATGCACTTCCTGATGTAACCACAAAGAGATTTGTGTCTCCACCCAAGATCAAACAGATATTTGGCTTGTTAGACGTAAACCTCCTTCTTTTGGCTGCTCTGTTTATAGGTCACTACAGTGGATCATCTGTCTCCATCTCACTCTATCGTTACTGTCCTCCTCTGTCATACCAACCATCTACATATCCTCCTCCACTACATCCATGAACTTCCTCTGTGGCCTTCTCTTTTCCCATATTCATTCCCACAGTAGCACCTTTAGAAATAAATTTACTCGGAAAATTAGTGGCGTTACTTATAAAGCTGCTCTTATATGTGCTCCATGTAGATTCTTTGGTGTTTCTTAAGAACAAAGACACCAGAGCAGATCTAGTGAGACTGTAGTCATGTGCAGAGACACTCAGTCTTCACTCTGTATTATGTTTGAACTTTTAAGCATCTTAGCTGTTCAGCACTAACACTAAAACGTGTGGTACACAGTAGCTAAACATGTCAAAAGTTTTACAGATAATTAGTTTTTAATGGACAAATCCATATTGAAAGTTAGCAGGTCAAAAATTTCATATTAACCTGGATGGAAATGACAGAAATATCTGTATCTTAAAACCACCAAAGTCAAAGTCTTTATGGCGCTATAGCTGCACCATGATCATTAAGAAAAATCCTTTGACAGTAACTTGTAAGGTAAAAGATCAGGACTCTCAAATAAGACTACAAGATTGAGTCCATAAAGGAGGCGCAATGATGTCTTTGTGAAAGCTTCATGCATAGACAGTTTACTGAGAAACCAAAGTGGTGAACTGATCAACCAGCCAGTTTAATAATAACCAGAACAGACTGCCATCGCCATTTATAGATACAGCCTCTTCTGCTGTTACTAAACTTGATTTATTGCCATTAAAGTCCCCAGTTACTGATCACACTGTACAAACAGAAAAAAAGGCTTTCACACAAAAGCATTATTACGATGGAGTGACTCACTGCCAGTTCTTTCTTCCTCCTTTCCTTGTTCTCCTCCGAGGACGAGCACACCAACTTTTTTGTAAAAAAAAACAACAAAAAACTTCAGGTCAGAAAAAAATAATAATAAAAACCTCAGTGGACTATCAGTAAAAGCCACAAAAAGACGTCCAGTGATTACAGTTTTTTTGATTATGGATTACACGTTTTAGCGGTCAGTTAGTTGGTTAAATTTTGGCCTTGTTAAACTTGCTTCTCTGTTTATCTCCTTAGATCATAGTGAACGTTGGCAGCCATTTTGATCCAGCAACAAGCATCTTTGTGGCACCCAGAAAAGGAGTCTACAGTTTCAGCTTTCATGTTGTCAAAGTTTACAACCGGCAGACGATACAAGTAAGAACAAAAACGTAAAAGCGTCATGTAACACTGAACGGATCTGTTTGTTTCTCAAAGAAAAGTTAGATTTATTGGTGTTCTAAGGTTTGTGAATTAACAATAGACACAGGGGTGCTGAAGTCTGGTTCCTCTGTGATGTCCACACATTACCAGATGACCTGGGACCTGAGAAGTACTGGCAGGAGTAAAAGGGAGGGCTGTAGTTCATTAATCGTTAGTGAGAGGTTTTTGTCCAACCCCTTGAATTAAAGCTGGAAGTTTACTCTTCGATCATTTAAAATTGATTCTAGTGATGTATAGACACAAATCATCAAGACTGCATCACCATCCAAAATTATCTGGCTCTATTTTACATGCATTAAATGTCTCGTTCTCTTAAAAGACAACACTAAATACAGAAACAGCCGCAGTCCCCTCACTTAATATCTCTTAATTAATTTATGAGCGTCTCGGTATTATTTGAGTGAAGCTGGTTGTTGGTTCTAATGTCCCATTTATGCTTGTTAGTCTCACTCTTGTGATGGTGCTATATGACAAAAATGAAGTCGCAGTTGTACCCATCACCTGGTACTTTGTGCCTCTGCCTCCAGGCTTGAGGACATTTTCTTTTTTTACTGCCATTTTAATTATATCAGTGCAGAGATTCACAGATTATACAGAGGGAGAACTTCTGGGGGAAAAAACAACTATGATTAATTTGATTCAGTTTTGACTTCTTCTCCTTCTGTACCAGCACTGATGTGGAGGTTCTGTTTGAGTGGCAACACAGGAGGAGGCCTCAGCACTAGGACACATACAGTATATACAGTACAGAGCTGTGTGGACCAAAGTCATCCCCTTTAAAGGGTCAGAACTTGCATCTTGGTACAGTTGGACTTTTTGGTGTGATGAATCTTGTAGGATGGTGTATTTCACTAAGCTCAAGTGGTTTTTCGTAACTATTTCTTCTATTCCCTAAATCTAATCAGTTTTGCCAATGCACTATGAAAACCCGAGCTTTAGAGATGCTTAGCATCTGTTTAACTTGTTTAACGGCCTACAGGGCAAACATTTTTCACTAAAAAAGATTTGATGCACTCTCTTCTAACCAAACTTTCTTTACAAATCTTACATCCTGCTTTCCCAGGTGAGTTTGGTTCTCAACGGCTGGCCTGTGATCTCGGCCTTCGCAGGCGACCAGGATGTGACCAGGGAAGCTGCCACCAATGCGGGTCTCGTGATTATGGAGAGGGGGGACAAGGCTTACCTCAAGCTAGAGCGGGGGAACCTAATGGGCGGGTGGAAGTACTCCACCTTCTCTGGGTTTCTGGTGTTCCCTTTGTAAGGTTGACTGAGGTAGGATTATGAGAGCTTGTTCTTGCCATAGTCACAGGTGTGGAGGGGTGGGTGGGTGTAATGTAAAGAGTTCTTTGTTACTTTCACAAGCCATCGACACAAAGGAAGAAGAATTAACTGAAACATTGAACTGCACTGACGCATCTTAATGTGTATTGATGAATTTGGTGAATTCACTTTGCACCAAATAATCTTGGCTGTATTTTCCATTTCCATCACATTTTTATGGCTTACTGTTTGTTTTCTGTCATCAGTCTGTGGTTGCTTGCAGTTTTCCTTTTAATGCATGAAATAAGAAATGACCAATAAAGAAAATAATTGTGTCTATTGACTGCATCAATCTATTAGCGCTAACAATTTAATATTTTCAGTGCTATGTTGCCAGCTAAAATGCTTTTTTTCAAAAAGGTACAAATGAGAATATGATCCAAGATACTTCACCTCCAATAAAAAAAACGTACTTGTACTTGTAATACTTGTAATGTACTAAAATATACTTCATTGTTGTCTGAAGTATATAGACTGCAATAATATTAAGGGGATTTACAAATCTGGGCAAAGTTAGAAGTTAGCAGTATGCGAGATAGCAAGCTAGCAGACATACAAAGATTAGATGTTTTGGTCACAGACAGCATAAAAGATGGAAAACAATACGTTACCCAGTGGTTTGTGAAAATCCTCTCTGAAGCTTTCAGTGTTCTTTGTGTTTTGAAACATGATGTGATGAGCAAGACACACCTTTGCCTGAGAAACGGCACACTCATTGGCTAACAATGAGTGTGAAACAAATCAATGAGCATAACCTGGATAATCAAGAAAATTTACGAAATTCTAAATCTTTTTTTATTAAAACAAGGCACCGTGTAGTCACTGACACAGCCATGAACTCATCTGTATACCAAATCATTCTGAAGTAAAATGTGAGGCTAACTGTCTGACAGCTAAAGCTTGGCTCAAACTGGCTCATCTAACAACAATTCAAAGCACAGTAGCAAATCTCTAACAGAATGGATGAAAACAATAAACCCAAAGTCTAGACCTTTACTTCACATTTTTGCTGTTAAAGACGTTTTTGAATCATGGAGCATACAGATTGTAGTTTTCACTCAGGCACATGCTAATTAGTGCTAAATATCAGACTAAAAAAATAACAGAAGTGAAATGGATGCAAACCAAGCTATAACATGAGTCAGATATTTCCATTAAAAATACTCTGTAAGTAAGTAGACTTTGAGATGTCCAACTCTGTGACTCGAATTAGTACACGCGAGACCTTAGAGCAGCTAGCTACAGCTAGCTTGATTTACAGAAAAAAATAGTGATGTGACTCAAAGGAAGCCATGAAACGGTCACTTGAGATTATTTTATTTAGAAACTACAGGTAGACTGTATCAGTTAGTTTAGCTTTTCAATTATAATACCAATAATGATAACAGCTTAGTCAAATAAACAGAGGCCCATATAACCTTCCTTCTGTTTATTTAATGAGCATACTGTTACACTTTTCTTCACAAAGGCTGTATTTTGTTTATCACATATGTCCATAGTTAAATGCTGACACAATTGTGGCCCCCAAACACCCACTATTACTCTTTACATATGCTCTATAAATCACTCTGCGTAAACAGAAGGTTGTTCTGAAAATAGCAGGCCTCCCTGCTGCTTGTCCCCAAGAGTGTCCTCAAGGTAAGAGATATTGTACAATTGAGATTTTTACTGTGCCCATAAAAATGCAGGTACTTTTCTCACATAGAAAAGGTGTTCAGTCATGAAAACTGCAGCTTTTTTTGTAAAAGTCATAAATTATACATGAATTTTTATCTGTATTCGTCGCTCCCTCTGACGCACAGCGACAGTGCGCCTCTCAGCGGTGGATCCGGTGACAGATGGAGGGCTGGCAGTAGAAAATGAAACCATTGCCAGGAGCCTGCTGAGTTCACACAGGACCTTCACAACCTATTAGTGTCAACGTCCCGGTGCACAGCAGAGGCCTGTGTTAGCACTTTAGAGAGTCGTGTCTGGAGTACAAAAACAACATGAAGTGGAGGCTTTGGTTCCAAAAGTGAGATAAACTCTGTAACGTCTTCAAAGTTAAAGACAAAAACAGAAAATGTGACAGGGAACATTCATCAAATCACTACCAAAGCTAAAGTAAACTTACAAATACTGACGTGGATTACAAAGAACATGGCTACACATCAGTAATTGGACTGAATCACTGAGCAGAGAACCAGCAGTGCCCCCTACAGACTGGGGAGGGAAGTGAATCTTCCTCTCGACTAATTTACTGGACCACAACCCGGTGTAAGATTTATTCCACAGAGGCCCTAAATTAAGTGTTGGTAAATACCAAAGTAAATTTTTATGTTTTTATCATGGATAATCCACCAGTATATATAAGGTCTTTATGCAACATGACATTTTTAATGCTTAAATATAATGTCATATACGGGTGTGAGGCCGGCAGAGGTAGGACCCAGAAACAAATGGATCAAACTAAAGAAGGTAGTTTTATTTGCTCATAAATAAAATACAAAAATAGTAATAGAAACAGACAAACCAGAAACTAGTGACGGCAAAGTTAGAAACAAAGGGAACAAATGCGGGGGTCACGAGGTCCCCCAAGGGGATGGGGAAGAGAGAGGGTGTGGAGGGGTGGTGGTGATGGTGGTGATGGTGTCGATGTCGAGAAACACCCCGTCATCCTCCTCCTCCTGCTCATCGCCATCACCATCGCCACCGTCAGCGCCTCACCGAGGGATTGACGCCAGGACGCAACGTCACCTGTGACAACTTTTTCACCTCGCGCGAGCTCGCCGACAGGCTCTTTCGTGAAAGAGGCCACACGGTGCTGGGCACTCTGCAAGCAAACAGAGCCGAGATCCCCAGAGAGCTGCGCTGCGTCAAGGGCAGGGCCGTGGGCTCCGTCAAATCCATAGTACTTGGCGGCTCCGTGGGACGAGGAGGAAGTGGTGGAAGAGGGCCCGACACGATCATCCTCTCCTACGTGGCCAAGAAGAACAAGAACGTGCTGCTCCTCACCACCGCTCCTCGCTACAACTACCACCACCGCTCCGGCCCCGAGCCTCGGCCTAGCCGCAGCAGCAGCAGAAAACCTCCCTTGATGCTGCATTACAATCACACCAAGGGAGTCGTCGACAACCTGGACAAGGTTGTGAGCACGTACAGCTGCAGGAGAAAGACCTGCAGGTGGCCCTTTTCCACAACATGGTTGACGTCACGGCCTACAACGCGTTCGTGCTCTGGAGGGAAATTCATCCCGACTGGACGGCGGCGAGCTCAACAAATGACGGCTCTTCCTCGAGCGACTGGGCAAAGCGCTCGCACGCTCCATGCTCGAAGCCAGGGTGTTAGCACGAGGAGGAGGAGGAGGCCGAGTCGCGGCCCGAGAAACTACTACTACTACTGAGGCTGATGATGCCGCTGCTGCTGCTGCTCGTACTACTCGTACCACCACCGCCACGCCACGCGACTCCTCTCCGGTCAAGAGGCGAAGGTGCCGCGTGTGTCCCAGGAGCAAAGACGTCAAGACCAAGATCCTGTGCCACGTGTACGTGTGCACCAACTGTGCCGTCACCTACTGTCCCAACTGCGCCGCTTCCCGCGCCGCTGCTTCCCAGACGCCACCAACATTGTAGTAACACAAGCAACCCCCCTCCCCAACCTATCATCGTCATAACACATGCCCATAGGGGGTCACTGCGACCCCCCCCCCTATCATCATCATAACACATATGATCAGGGGGGATTACAAATTGATTCAGACCTTTAGCTAAGATTAAGCTGGCGGTTCATATGAAAACATAATGAAAAGTCCCAAATCTTTTGTAACTTTTACATTTTGCAAAGCCATCGACATGCCTGTATTGGACCCTGCAGTTCTGGTCTCTGTTCAGTATCTTTAACATCTCAGGTTTAAG
The DNA here is from genome assembly GCA_015108515.1 of Hemichromis elongatus. Classification (NCBI taxonomy): domain Eukaryota; kingdom Metazoa; phylum Chordata; class Actinopteri; order Cichliformes; family Cichlidae; genus Hemichromis; species Hemichromis elongatus. The sequence goes on from VUQR01033676.1 coordinate 13,102, forward strand.
TTACTGCTTTTATTTCTCAAGGGTGACAGAAAAATCCTCTTTAGAGATATTACCTAAACAAATATAAAAGTAAAATACTTAAACAATTTTCTAGGGATGCACCGATACCGGTATCCGGTATCGGCCTCGATACCACATTTTCTAAAGTACTCGTACTCGTTTAAAGTCCCCCGATACCTCGGACCGATCCCTCGGTCTGAGAAATGTCTATGTTTGAGTGGCGTATAAGGGGTTAATCACAGGCGCCGAGTGCCCGCCCCCAGGCCGCTGCAGCTCACAGCGGGGTGAGAGGCGAGAAAAAAAAAGGAGAGACGAGACATGTCAGCCGTGTGCAACTATTTCAAAGTGAATGAAGACGACAAAACAAAGGCCGACTGCAAATTGTGCTTAGCGAAATTGTCCAGAGGAGGCTCAAAAGGTAGCGCACTTAACACAAATTAATCAAGCACCTAAAATCCCAACACAACAACGAGTACAAAGAGTTTACCCAGGCTTCTAAACAAACACAACCCACGCTGCAGCAAACTCTTGCAGTGTTAGCCCCGTGTCGCTAATTAGCCTAACCTCCAAGTGACGAGTTTCACGCTGCAACGAGCCATGTTACATAAGAAACAATTCCACGGCTCACACACCAGCCAGGCTATAGCGAAACTAATTCCCCCAATCTCCCCCCTCCCTCTCATGTTTCTTCTTCAATCACAAAACTGATCAATGATCAGCTGATCAGCTTTTCTGATGCTAGTCCCGTCTCTCTCGTTTG
>VUQR01033681.1:0-17203 GCA_015108515.1 Hemichromis elongatus
TGTGGGCGGGGAATTTCTTTGATCTTAAAATCATTCAATCTCATTGGCTTATGAAGTGATGATGTCACGGAATCTTTAGAATAAACAGGAGTGAGAAGCAGCAGTTTTTTTTGTCAGTTTGTTGGCGGCACTTGTGTTCACACCCTTTGAACGTTCAACCAGAGAACCATTTGGAAAAATTTGGAAACCTTTTCTGAGCAGTTGTATACGGACTCCAACATGTATGCAAGAAGACGTCAGCAAAGACAAGAAGATTACACTGCCCCAGTTCCCCTTCTCTCATCCATCCGGAAGGAGTAATAGTAATGTGATGTCATATGTGATGTTACAACCCCCCATAACGCATAAATAGGACCAGAACTGCTTTTGAAATAGCAAACTTGGAACTTACATTCCATAACAGGACATGTTATCAAGGTTCTTAGTTGTTAACATCAACTTAGTATACATGTTGAAATGTTGAAGGAGAGGACTCGGGCGCAGACTGGATTGAAAGGTAAGTTCAACAGTTTATTTACAACGATATATACATGTGACGGAAAGTCCAGGGAGTCCAGGGGTGGTTTAGGAAGGGAAAAAGGTCCGCTCAAACACTTGCACCCGACACAAATTCCAGACATAACATCAAAAATGTCAAAGCAAGAGAGACATTTGAAAATAACTGGAAATGAAATCACTCTAAATCGCTTACCTAACCGGTCTAGACAAAGGCCGCCCTCCTGATGCTCATTAAACAGCCACAGTATTGTTCTTCTTTTCTTTATTATTATTAGTGTGGATGCTTATTAAGCATCCACAGTATTGTTCTTCTTTTATTATTCCGTTTTATTCCGTACGTTTTTCGCCATCTATCTCCTCCGACACCGTTCGACGTAGAGAGACCATTCAACCACCGTTGGATTCCTCTTCTTTTGGACATGACTGCTTCCACTTTTCTCGTCTTTAACTTTTATATTTTTTAAGTTATTCCACTTTTTTCAACAAAAATTTTACCATGTATTTTAATGGGAGAGTTACTTAGGGCAGGGATTGGATGGTCGATACAGCTGCCAGCAAATCGCAGCCCACGTGCTCCGGGATGTGGGCGGGGCTTAGCGCCGGAATTCCTTTGATCTTAAAATCATTCAGCTATGAGCATCCACGCTGCAGTTTCTTCAGAAAATGCATTCTCCAGTTTTATGACGTTGCTGTTATGTTAAACAACACGTAAGAGTCAGTATTAAAATATAAACAATCTGACCCTAGTGGAATCATGTGCACTACTAATTACTGACTGATAAACTGGCCAGGGTAATCTAACAGTTTAACAATTATATTGGTATTTATTCATATCACTAAAGTAATATAAGGTTATACAGTCATACTATTAATGCTGATTCATGGAGCTTTTGCATGCAGCTACACTGGCTCTATATTCTGTCACTCCAAGGAATAGTAGATACTAGTAGATGGATGCCCTTGAAGTGGTTTCTACAGTGGACAGATCCACATATTTGATGTGGGACAGATTTTGTCCTGAATGCCCTTCCTTCCACCAATAGAGACACTCTGAGTGTCTGTTTGTGAGAACACAAGAAAATAACCTAATATTAAAACATAAAAATGACCCAACAGAGACTTTGTACTGTACACTGTTGGCCAAAAAGCATCAAGAATTCCTCATCCCTCCCTTTTTGCAGCAGAGAGGACTGCTTTTCAATTATTCTGGGATGCTTATCGTTTTTTTCTTATTAGATCAGAAGCTCTAATCACATGACCCGCAAATACTTCCAGAGTAAAGGACCCAATACACAACACAGATGTTGTTTTAAAACTACCAACCTCTTCCCTTCCAAGTCGGTGAACCAGTTGAGGTTATCGGCTATGATGTGGTTATTCTTGCATCCTGGACACGTGACTATGACGACACCTTTGTGGTAAGCCAGCTTAGAGATCTTTTGCATGGATCTGGTGGAGCACACCTGCGAATAGGACACAGCCTGCGTGTCATATACATGACTTGAAAAGAAAAGAAAAGAAAACTAACTCAATACTGTGTACGCGCTACCTTGCACGTGTAAACGAGGTGATAATGTGTTGACTGAACCTGCCCCAATGCCTCACTGCTGACACTCTGTGAAATTGAGAGTCCTCGGCAACTGCCAAGACGAATTGTGCCCCTGTAAGCGAGTGACAGAGGAGGAAAACTTCTGTGGTCCCGTGAGGAGAGCAGCCCCGACCTGCCTGTACCGGCTGCGGTCGGACAATGAGCCACAGCACTGAGTCTGCGCAAAGCTGAACGGTTACAGTGAGACCAAAGCGAGCGGCTGAACGCGTGCGAAGTGCTCGAAGTCAGACACTTCTGTAAAAACACCATTTTCACTGTTCAAACGGTAAAAGTCCCTTTTCAAGCGCAGAAGAAATTGCTAGCGATTTCATCAACGTGGATGTTGTCGCACTCTGATGACATCACGCATTTATATATTTTCAAAATAAAATGCATTATATGATTTGTTTTTACAACAAATTTAAATTTTCTGTCTTTCATTCTTTCATTATATCAATGTGTTGACAAATGCCTTTGTTCCTTTAACCAAGATAACCTGAGAAAACACGGGTTTAAGTAAATGCATCACATCCAATTAAATACCTTTAACATTTAAACACATGCATTTCCACACTCATGTAGCAAGTTTTAGTTTTTGCTTATAATGACCTCGACTTTTGACCAGTGAATTATAATCACTCGATCCAGCAGTCAGTGTCCTCCAGATATTGTGGTCATATTGTGTGAGTGGGACATATGGACATCCACACCTCAACCTGCAAGAAGACTCAGAAGTATTTACTGTAAACAAGAGTTAAAAGATATAATCTCTAAATGCTGCTTGTTTATTACCATGTTATGGACTGTACTATATAATATTCTACACAAATGATCATTACAGGGAGGATTCATACCTTATTCATAAGCCCTTACTTTAGGCAAACATGCATTATTCAGTGGGAACAGTTCCATCTAAAAGTTTGATTTGTAGGCTTTTTGCATCTCTTCCGAAGTGAATATATAATGCTTGGAATGAGGCTGAGCGCATTACTAATAATATTTAGACTTGAGATGCCCCAAAGTCATTCTGGGATGTGGATGAACAGACACAAGGACCTGAGTCAGATTAAAAAAGGAAGAAACTTCATCAAAAATTCTTATAATTAACTACTTAAACTACCACAAATGTATGCAAGTGTACCAATGAAATTAGGTGCTGTATGTGGGATAGTAATTAAAAATGTATGCACAGTTCCACAGTGCAATCACTGCAGAGATTTGTGGAAGAGCTTGTAGTAGAACTGGTCCACTTAAGTTTATGGGCTGTATTTCAGTTCAATTCAATTTTATTTTATTTTATTTTATTTTATTTTATTACTATAGCCCCCAAATCTAACATACTTTATATTGTAAGGTAAAGACTATAATGATACAGAGAAAAACCGAAGGAAAACTCTCTCTTTTCACAGGAGGAAACCTCCAGCAGAACCAGGATCAGAAGGGAGAGCCATCTGCCGCGACCACCTGGGAGTAGGCAGATGTATAACTAATTTACTTAAAAAGGAAAACTAAAAGAAAAAGGGGAAAAACAAGAAGTGAGAGCAAGACCGACGTGCTTTTATTTTGAAAAAGAATTTTAATTAAGCACTTCCGCGCTGCTCGGACAGAGCTCTTTGTGGGATGCGACGGTCTCGCATTGCTCTAGTCTTCAAGCAGTTTTCTTCTCCCGTAGCAGCGTAACTGGGCTCCGGCCTGATGTCCGAGCTGCCTCAGCTTCTGAAGCCTGTTTGAGAAATGTTTCACCCGAGTGCGGAGGAGGCGAGAGACACCAGCTTTGGTAAAACAGGTGGGTCTTTTGTTATTTTTCAGGGTGTTTGGTGTGTAACCAGTTAGCTGCCGCAGACTGCTAACTGGGCACCGACATGAGACATCGTTTCCCATCCCCGCTCTGCTGACTCTCGCTGTGGAGAGGACCACCTAACTAAAGGTCGCTGTGTGGAGTTGGATTACATGTAATTTTATCTGACTGTATTACCGCCTCGGATTGATTTTTTTAGGCTAATGAAATATTCTCGGTCTCGTTTAAATGCGTTTTTGTCCACAGCTGAAGGCCATGCGAGGTGTTGTGGGATTTTTAGCGCAAACAGTTTTTTTGCTGATAAAACACTGAAGCTATAAACAGCAGATTAAAACACGGAGTTTTCCCGTCAGCAGCTGCAAAGCATGTGCCATGCAGTGGAAAACAGGAGTGCTTTGTTTTGTAACTCGGTGTTTCTCGGATATTAAGTTTATACGGAGCTGTTTTATTCTCATTTTTATTACTACATTGTCACAATACATATGTAAGCGAACTTATGATTTTATCGCATTGCTGTAGTCCTTTCTAGTCACGTCAAATCTATAAATACTGACATTGGCTGGCTAGGCACATAAATGTGGTTACAGTAATTTATTTATAAGATCTGGATATGTCTTTATAAAGTAGTTTTAAAAGGTTTAAGTCTCAGACTTCTCATTACTGTGAACATGTGTGTATGTGTGTGAGAGCATGACATCACTGGTGTGCATTCTTTGTGAGTCAGCAGTAGTTAGACCTTCTCCTCTCCATCCCTTGATTTGATGCTCCAGGGCTGGGCAGATGGGCTGAGATAGGAAGCTGTGATAATTCTGCTTTGTACAAACAGGCTGTGAAGAACAATCTCAAGTTTTTTGCATGAATTTCTTTTACGAAGGTTTCACATGTTTTCTTTTCCCTGTCGCTGTCACTGATGACATGTAGTGCTGATTTAGGCCTGTGATTTACTAAATATTTGCTCAAATGAAAAATAATAATGTGAAACTTATCATTTTCTTTGAATTCTGGATCCAGATCGCATTAATTATGGAGTTATTACCACATAGTGCTGGGAAGTAATGGAAAAATTAAGTGCTGCAGGGATCCTTGTTTGAAAAGCTAGAATCAGACCAAAGTAGGATTAGTCTTTTCATATTCCATTCCTCGCCTCATTATTATCAACTGATTCATCATTTGTACCACACAGTGTCAAAATATGGTGAAAAATGCTGATTCTTGTTGCTTAAAGTAGATATCCAACTCCAGCACTTTTGGAGCAACAAGCCTGGACTGGATGGATGCTTTTGACACAACCCTCAGCTCTGGGTGTAATACCTTCAACAACTGGTGAAAGGATCCAAAACGTGCTGTTCCTTAGTCATCTCTGCTGTATTGTGCGTGATAACAGGGTGTGGAAGGCGTTAGTAAAGTGATGCTTTCTGTTGCTTTGGAGGTCTTATAAATGTTTGCAGCACTTGGATGGAAATTTGTGAAGTAGTTGCCAAGGGAATATTGAGAGATGTTTCAAACACAGAGGAGTTTATAGCATGTATCAATCTAAGTGAGTGTAATAAAACTTCCTGCCTGCAGTAAGTGCTGGCAGCGCTGGTATCTGTCCATCTTTCTTTCCACATGTGTACAGTTAGGAAAAAAAGTACATACCTTTCAGAATTAGCCAGAATGAATCAGTTGTGAAGTGGTCTTCTGCTAAGTTACGCTAATAGGTCGTCATAATCTTGACTAGTAACACACAGTCATGGGTGAAATGACATTACTGTGCAAGTGTTGAACCACACTTCATTTCTTTAGGGGTGGCTTTTAATGATCTTGAAATTCAATATTTGGTGTGACTGCCTTTATTCTTCAACACTGCCTGAACTCTGAAGTGCAACCCCAAACCATGACTGAGCCTCCACCATGTTTTGGCTATAGACACTCCCACTTGTCCCTCTCTCATGACCTCCCGAGCTTCAAATTCAGCACTCCATAAGACCAGCTGTCGTTGATTTTCAGCCGAGCGCATGTCTTACACTTCAGCTTTCTCTCCCTGTTTCCCTTCCTTAAAAACGACTTCTTGACAGCCTCAGGTCCTCAGACAGGTCTTCGCTGCATTTTGTTTTTCCATTTTCATTTACCGCAAAATTATTTTTAGGCCTGAAACTTCCTCTTTTGTCCTCTACTTGTGAAATTTCTTCATGCCAAGTTTTTAGGTAATGGGTATTTGGTAATCAACTTGGAGCAAGAATAGTCACGAACTGTCGAAAGATACAATTTAAAATTAGTTTGTTGCTAAGTTGTCTGCTATGTGTAGACACAACAGTTGTTCATCCCTTGAGCTAGGTGTCTTGTTTATGCTTGAGTGAGTCATAGGTCAGTGTTAAGTGAAGTTAATAAACAAATAAACGAAAATAATTTCTCTTAAAATACTCGGATGCTCGAACTGAAGATTACTGAAATAGCAGCCAGTTACTAAAGAAAAAAGTGTTTTAAAAAGTCTTCGGAAAGCCTGGAGAATTGTTCCTCATGACCACTTTAAACAGTTACAATAAAATCTGGCTCCTCGGAAGCAAAATTGAAAGAAATCAGTGGTGGCTTAAGACATGGGCTTATGTTTATTTTGTTTATATGCTTTGAATCAGTGTCCTGTTGTATTACCCAGCTTTCATAAGCTTCAGCTCGTAGACTGCTGAATTAAGCACTGAATTCTATCAGTGTTTTTGATTGGAAGGTGTTCTGAAGTTGCAAAACAGCCCCCACCCAAAACACTGCCTTCACCCTGATTCATGGATTGGACTGGGGACAGGCATTTCTAATCAAACATAATATTCTTCAAAGACCTCCTTCTAACATACTGCGTAGTTGTGGCAGGCGTGTCATACGCTAGCTAGCTGCATTATTTTTAAGGAGTTCTGTTTTGAAGGTTTTTGATAGCTCTCACTGTATTTGGCTTTGCATGTGCATTACCATCACTTTCTAGTGATATTAGTGTGTTATATCCTCCCAAATGGCAGTGGGAAAAAAAAAAGGAAAATTATATAGTTTAAGTCATAAGTATCTTATTTTTTAATTACTATTTGAATATTCAAAAATCATGTGTCTTTTAATATCCAGCCTTGAGTTGAGCTTTTAGCATTAGCATACAGGGCCTTTTTCCCTCAAAGCATAAGAATTATCTGTGGCAATAAGTTCAACTTTGTCTCTTCTGTCTACTAAAAGTTTCTCACAGTGGTGTCGTGCACATTCAGTGGGCTCGGAAGCACATTTGAGACATGCTGTTTTTCTTTTTCCTTTTTTTTTGTTAGCATTTGGGATTTTTCTCATCTCTTTCACGGTTGCACGCTGTGCTCTGATCTTTGCACTACGCACACTCTTGTCCTGCGCTCCCTGTATTTGTACATCGATAATGACCTTAAGTCCGTAGAAAGTCCTTCAGTCCTTTTTTTAAGGTCCTTGGTAAGTTGTTGGTATTAAAGCAGCGGTCCCCAACCTTTTTTTGTGCCACCGACCAGTTTAATGTCAGACAGTATTTTCACGGACCGGACACGCAAATACAACACGGCTAAAAGACCCAAACTGAGTTAACAATGAAAATCCTGAAAACCATAAATTTCACACCCGAGCCTCAACTCTCGCGGCCCATTACCAGACGACTCACGGACTGGTACTGGTCTGTGGCCTGGGGGTTGGGGACTGCTGTGTTAAAGTATGCGTACCACCAAAAATCTTTCCTGAGAAGCAGTAGGGAGGGGCACCCTTGCAAACCTATACTTCAGGTCCTCAACTGGAACATTTCCAAGTAGTGTTCGAAGAAAGTGTTAGCATAATGTTCACTCACTATAAATGTAATTACAACTGTCTTTGTTTTTTTTTTGTTATATTTATTTTATTTTTAGTTTAGTCAGATTATGTCTATTATTGTGACTGTATGAAAATCAGATCACATTTAATGAGTAATCAAATACTGTAATTCCAAAGGGTTCACAAACTTATTTTTGAAACACTGTTAATGATAAGCAAACCCGCACTTAGCATTTTTGTGTCAGTGACCGAAAATCGCATTAATAGCTAATCTAAGGACCACTTTTGGCAGTCACATTCAGGTACTGGGACTTCTTCCTGTGGGTTTTAAGTTTAAGCCCCACAGGAAGAGTTTTTTTTATTTTTCCTTACTGGAGTTATTCATTTAGTTTTCTGAGATTAGCTGTCAGAGCTTACTTTAACATTACTTGGGGTTATTTTAAAGGAAAGTCCATTGTGCAAAAGAGGTACGTCTATTTGTTTTTGTGACAAATAAAATGGACACTAGTGTCCTTGAGGGAAATTATATCTGTAATGCACGGGCTGTTGCGGTGGTCAGGTTCACCTGCACTTCGCATGCACAAAGGCATCTCTGTTTGAGAAAGAAATTCAGGAGAAATGTACTGCGGTAACATAGCAAAATGGAAACCTAGAACACAGTCACTATATTATCCTGTGTGGACCTTTTTATTTTACACCAGGGATAGTGACAGGAAGTTCTTCAGTTCCTCAGAGAAGTCCTTGGTTGAAATTATTAGAGGGATGATTTTTGGAAAAGTGTAGTGTGGTTCAGAGATAAGGTAAGCTGCTTGCAGACTGGTGTTTATTTTCCTGTGGCAGGATGAAGCCAAACAAACCTCGGATGTTCTTTTGAATTAAAGATATTAGTGGCACATTGTGGCCTCACCGGATCAACCATTATTATTGTTAGTGTTATTGTAGAGCCTGGCGTGAAATTCTTAGAAGATCTTGGCAGTTAGTTTATGTTACATTGAACTTAGATTTTATAGATCTATGACCTAAGAGACACACCAGCGACTTGTAGACATGAAAGTGAAAATATGCAGCAGTTTTTCACTGGATTGCAAAACCAGAATTTCCATCTGTCACATTTCTTGTCAAATGCTTTTGGGTATGTAATGAATCTGCTGTGACACAGGGAAGTGTAAACTGCACTGGAGTCAAAGATAGCCTGTTGTGGAATAATACCATCTGACTGGTTACAATTAAGCGTATTGTGGCAGCTGTTGGGGTCTCAGTGTGCTGTAATTTCTGTGTTGATGCAAAGCAGAGGGCTGGCGAAGGAAGCCCACAGCGACTCCGCTGCCATTCTGGTTTGAACTGGAAAAAAACAATGCGTTTTTGTGAGAACTTGCGCAGCTGTCTTCTTTCATAAGGTAAGGGGTGCTTGAACAAACAGAGAGATACAGTTTTGTTGTTTTTAATTCCTCCCTACTGTTATAAGAAGAAAAATAAGTAGTACTATTACACTTCATATATTTTTTCTTCTACTACCAGATTTGTGTCCACATGAAACGTTATTCTGTGTAGGAGCTTATTCTTGGGGTAATATCATCGCTGGAAACATCTTAGTGTGTTTAATGGGTGACGAAGAAGCCTGATTGTGGTTTTTACACACATACTCAAGCCTCAGGAGGTTTTTACTTTGGGGGGTTTGTGTTTTTGCGTGGTCAGCAGCAGCTTTGTGTTGAGTGATGGGTTCTGCTTCCATTTTTTGCCAAGAGAATTTTCAATTTGTTTTTCTTGATTTAAATTGAAGCATTCCTTTTCACTTTTTCTGGGGAAACAATCAGGAAATTTGTTTAAGAAGGATCATATCTAGCTTTTTGGGAGAATACATTCCTTCGTGGCCTTTTCTGTCAGGAGGAACGTGTTAAAACGTATTCATTCTGAGAAAGGGCTACATAGCAGTACAGGTGGAGACACCAAGTCTGTATGGACATGCCTGCTTCAGGGTCTGTGCTGCTATTGCCTCTGCATGTGCCCCATGCAAGACGCTCAGGAGATCTTTTGTTTAATTGGACAAAAAGCTATCATAACTATAGTGTTTTGTGTGTTTCTAGTCTGATGACCTCCACTTATTTGCTCATGGGTGCTTGTTGGGCTGCATAAGGATAATGGGCAAATTGTAAATTAGCGCTACTTGTGTGTGGCATCTCTTAATTTGCTGTATGTGACTTTTTTTAATATTCACATCAATGTTGACATAAAGTAAGAGCAAGAGGGCAAGACTAAAGCAGACTTTCTTCTAATTCTGCACTGTAAAATAAAAGCATTGTGTTTCTGCTGCTGTATGAAATGGTAATGTTATTATGGTATCCATTTAGTGCAAGTTTCAGTGCAATGCTGTGATTTATTCTCAAAGACACTGTGGCTAGAGGTTTGATTTTTGTGGGGAATATGGGTTTCCACTTGTTAGATCCCAGTTACCCCTGTACAGGTGGTCTGGACCGGCTCTCCATCCTACGGGTCAGAGTCCCTTAATCCCTATAGGTACTACCCTACCAGGTGAAGTTGAGACTAGTTTAAGCCAGCAGCGAGGGGACTCGCTCAGCCTCTAAGTGCCTTCGTCTAAGTGCCCGCCCTGCACAACCTCTGACTTTATGCTCTCATTGGCAACCTTAATGAAACATATTTGTCAGTCACACTTATTAACGGCAGCTCTCCTCTTATGATCTATGGCACTTGTTATGGTGCTGAGTAAAATTTAGTGATCCGGACAGTAGGTCCCAAGGACGTGTTATAATGCTCGACTAGAATAACCTATAAGAATCCTAAATCTGATGTTATGAGTTGACACACACTGGATTTTACCATTTACTGTTTTAAGAGAATAATAGAATGAATGTCCACAATTTTGACTTTAAATGGAGATAGGTCATTTTTATTAAAGCAAGATTCCAGCAGGGTTTAGCAGACAGTTTAATTGCAATTTAATCACTCAAATAAAATAATCAATTAAAAGAATCAATTTACCACGCTATAAACTCTTAACTATTCTGTTGCTAAATATCTACAACCTTTGTTGAGGTGGGTTTTCTCTTAGGAGGGAAGAAGGATCATCGTGCGCACCGATAAAATCCAGTTCCCCGCTGTGTTGGAAGAAGTCCAAAGGAAAGATAAGGCGTTGCCCATTACACGACTTCCCCTTCTGGACTCCGATCCTAACTCAGCATACGATGAGCTGAGTCTAGAATTAATAATCCAATCAGTCGATCGACAGTGAAGGGTTATGACTTCCCCTCTGTCGTCCCTCGCTTGCAGTCTTCTCACCGTGGATCTTCGGTCCTTTCTCGTCCTACTCACCGACGCGGAACCAGAGGAAAAAAGTCCTTCTCTGCTTTTGCCTCTCACTTTTATACACATCTACGGAGATGTCCAGATTTGTTCTTTCTTTGGACCATCCTTTGCTCTTGACACACTGGCATGTCTTGCAGTTTTAGTGCATTTCCTTTTTTCCGCCTCACCCAACAATGTTGTGGCTCAACTTCCCTACAACAAACAAAAATCACTTCTCCTTTTCTCATTTCTTAAGACTGTTTGATTCATATACACACATTATGATTTATTATTAATCTTTTAGCAATGCAATGCATACAGAACTCTTTTTATTTGATTCTATGCTTAAACAGACACAACAACTTTCCTTATTTCTATCCCCCCATTCATTCCATTTATAACGAACATGCCGGAGATTCTCACACTCTCCTGAAACACTGTATAGATGATTTATTAATTTGAATAATTTTTCATGCAAAAAAAAAAAAAATCCAAAACATTTACATTTACTTCTCCAGTGCACATTCCTAATGTAAACAACGGTTGGTTGTATCCCAGAAACTGGCATAGAAGCTATCAAAAGAAAAACAGACCTCTTCATCTATATCTATATATATATATAGATATATGTCTGTGTGTGTGTTTATATTTAAAAAATTAATACGACCTAGTTTGAGGTCTAGGTCAGCTGCCAACAGGCAGGAATAATATTTTGAGTGTAATTTATGAAAAGTTTTGCCCCAAAGCATTACGGTTTTCAAAACACAGTATGATATGTGTTTAACCTAACATGTCATGAACTAATCCTCTGTTGTCTCTGCTTTTTTAGATAAACCATCATGATTCCAGTCACAGAGCTCCGGTACTTTGCTGACACCCAGCCAGCGTACCGCATCCTGAAGCCATGGTGGGATGTTTTCACCGACTACATCTCGATTGTCATGCTGATGATTGCGGTGTTCGGCGGGACGCTGCAGGTCACACAGGACAAGATGATCTGCCTGCCTTGCAAGTGGGTCGTTAATGACTTGTGCGAGATCATGCCCATGCCGAATCTGACCACCGACTTCGCACCGGAACCCAAAGGCATTCAGTATGACCTCGACCGACATCAGTATAACTATGTAGACGCAGTCTGCTATGAGAAAAAACTACACTGGTTTGCCAAATATTTCCCCTATCTGGTGCTACTCCACACTCTAATCTTCCTGGCCTGCAGCAACTTCTGGTTTAAGTTCCCCCGCACAAGCTCTAAAGTGGAGCATTTTGTCTGCATCCTACTCAAGTGCTTCGACTCCCCGTGGACAACCAGAGCTTTGTCTGAGACTGTGGTGGAGGAGAGCGACCCCAAGCCTGTGGGGAAAATGAACGGTTCAATGGACAAAAAGGCCTCAAGTGTGAGCGAGGACGTTGAGGCCAGTGTGCCCATGCTTCAACGAACAAAGTCCAGAATTGAACAAGGAATTGTTGATCGCTCTGAAACTGGAGTTTTAGATAAAAAAGAAGGGGAGCAGGCCAAGGCCCTTTTTGAAAAGGTTAAGAAGTTCAGAATACATGTAGAGGAGGGTGATATAGTGTACCGCCTTTACATACGTCAGACCATTATCAAGGTAATAAAGTTTATACTGATAATTGTCTACACAGTGCACTATGTAAAACACATCAGCTTCAATGTGCTGTGCACAGAGAATATTCAGAATCTAACTGGATACAGCTCGTTCCATTGCGCTCATCCGTTAGCAACTCTTTTTAGGATTTTGGCCTGTTTCTACATCTCCCTGGTGGTGGTTTATGGACTCATCTGCATGTACACTCTTTGTTGGATGCTCAGCCGCTCCCTTAAACGATACTCCTTCGAAACGATCCGTGAAGAAAGCAGTTACAGTGACATTCCGGATGTAAAGAACGACTTTGCCTTCATGCTACACATGATAGATCAGTATGATCCTCTTTACTCCAAGCGCTTCGCTGTGTTTTTGTCAGAGGTAAGTGAAAACAAGCTGAGGCAACTCAACCTGAATAATGAGTGGACACTGGAGAAGCTGCGGCAGCGTATCACCAAGAACTCCCAGGAGAAGCTGGAGCTGCACCTCTTTATGCTCAGCGGGATTCCAGACACAGTGTTTGATCTGATTGAACTAGAGGTGCTCAAGCTGGAACTTATTCCAGATGTTACGATCCCCCCAATCATCGCCCAGCTTTCTAATCTAAAAGAAATGTGGCTCTATCACACCCCAGCTAAAATTGAGGCTCCAGCTCTTGCCTTTCTAAGAGAGAATCTGAAGTCCCTCCACATTAAGTTCACTGATATCAAGGAGATCCCGTTGTGGATCTACAGCCTGAAGAATCTCAGAGAGCTGCATCTAACTGGGAACTTGAGTGCTGAGAATAACCGTTACATTGTCATCGATGGGCTCAGAGAGCTCAAAAGTCTCAAAGTGCTACGACTTAAGAGCAACCTCACTAAGCTTCCCCAGGTGGTAACGGATGTGGGTGTGCACCTTCAGAAGCTGTCCATCAACAATGAGGGCACCAAACTAATGGTGCTCAACAGCCTGAAGAAAATGGTCAACCTGACTGAGCTGGAGCTCATTCGTTGCGATCTCGAACGTATTCCACACTCCATCTTCAGCTTGCACAACCTGCAGGAGATTGACCTGAAGGACAACAATCTGAAGACGATAGAGGAGATCATCAGCTTCCAGCACCTGCACCGTCTCGTGTGTCTGAAGCTGTGGTACAACCAGATCGCCTACATCCCCATTCAGATCGGAACACTCACCAACCTGGAAAGGCTTTATTTGAATAGGAACAAGATAGAGAGGATCCCCAGCCAGCTTTTCTTCTGCCGCAAGTTGCGCTTCTTAGACCTGAGCCACAACAATCTGACCAGCATCCACCCAGATATGGGCTTCCTCCAGAACCTGCAGTATTTTGCAGTGACAGCAAACAGGGTGAGTAGTGAAAAATGTCTTTAATTTGTGCAATGCACATATTTAATGCGGTAAAAGTTCTCTCATTCTGCGATAAGGTTTCCACCCCTCTATTTTTCTCATAGATAATAGTTAGGTTAGCTTAAAAACCTGATAAGTTATTGAGGAAGGTCAACCCTTATAAAAACCTATATGTTCCTGGTGTAGAATTATGACTTTGAAGGTAACAGTAGGACTGCAGTGCTTCCCATACAAAGACTTCACTTAGGTGGGCCACCCAGGTATATTGACAGCTGTCCAAGTCTTTGTCTCAGGGCGCTTTTAGAGTTTATTTACGGGGGTCCAAATTAGTTGATGAATTTGTAAACTTGTAGCTTTTCCCTGTGGTTTGGCTTTTCACACACAGAAAAATCCAAGTGAACTCCAAGTGAACCAAAATGGGTCATTGCTCTGTATTATGGTATTATTTGTATAATGTGTCCCTTTCTCCACAAATCTAGCCTCGCTCACCGTGTTAAGGTGGCAGATTATCATAAACTTGGTTATTTTTCATTGCGATGTTCGGTCATGCTAAAAATTCACAGCTGGATTGCAGCCAGCGGTTTCTGGTGAAAGAGATGATTTAAGCCTTAACTCAGTTATTTGCTTTGGGGCATTTTTTCAACATTTTTTCACTCTGAGAATTTAGAGAAACACTTGGTGAATTTTCCTGATAATACTGTTTTGAACACTGAGCATGCATACAGCATCATGTGTTTTTCAGTAACGGTTATTATTACTGCTGTTTTACTAGACTTTCTTCTGCGCTTGCACGCTGAAAATAGCTTCCAGCAGGTTTGTGCGTAGCTACAAATAGTTTCATTAAATGGGGTCCTTTTGATGTTTCAGGCTCCCAGGGCCTCTTTTCCTTAAAATCCTCTTTATACTTCCAGCACATTATCTATTCAAATAAAAAATAAAAAAAGGTTATTAACATTTAGAAGTTTTTAACAGAGTGTGACTGCATTGATGTTTTCAAACAGAGGTTCATGTTACACAAAATATATGCAAGTCCTCAATTTGTTCAAACCTAAGTCTTTAGCAGACATGCACGAATTTCTTTGCCTGTTCTGGTTGTTAGATTGCAAACCCACTGTTATTGTATTGTTCTAAATATCACATTTGAGTGAGATTAAATTTTAGAATCGAGACAAATGTCTTCATGAGGTCGTGTCAGGAAGTGCATCCTGTGTAAAATTCGTACTCAGATGTAAAATCGTTCTGTCGACCCGTGAGTGCACAACTCGTGGAACATGGGAATGTGTTTTTAGCTCATCTTTGAAAGACCTGGTTGCATACATTGATCATTCAAACACGTGAATGTAGCATCGTTTTACAACATTCGCTGTTTAAACGTCAGCTCTCCTCTAATCCGTTGATCCCACTTAATAGGACAAGTTTCTTAGTTAATAGCTAGCACTCCAGCTACCTAAACTAAGCGGGTTAAAAATGCATACAGTAGTTATACTTAATAGAATTGCGTAATAAATCTTTAACAAACGATTACAAGTAATCTAAAATGATGCTTAGATTCTGTTTGCTGGTGTGATACTCAACTCGCAGAGCCAGCATCCAGTAACAGGTGAAATTTAGCAAACCTTGCAAAACGTTTGAACCAATTTGAACATTTAACTCAATGCTGTTTCGGAGGTGGTAGCAAGAGAGTCCTTGTCAATCACCATTAAATATGCTTTATTTTATTGATATCATAATTCAAATAGTTCAGATAAAAGTCTTTTATCTTGTCATTAACCATCCCAAAGTTGCTACAGTCAGTGTTGTATCTGCTCATACCTGTCACCAAAGCTAATACTAGCCTACAACGTGTTTACCTATATATATCACTGCATGCCTAGAGTTAATCTAGTTTTCATTTTGTTCCTGTGATCCTGTCTTTTTTTGTGTGTTTTTATTGGTTAGCATCTAAAATGAATGTGATCTATAACTGAGCTGCTTATTATGTGAAACATCTTTTGCTTAGTAAACTGCCTCAGCAGGCCGGGGTAACTGCAATCTCTTTCTTTCCTCTCCATTTCAGATTGAGACGTTGCCCCCAGAGCTGTTCCAGTGTAAGAAACTCCGTACTCTGAATCTGGGGAACAACTGCTTGCAGACGCTGCCGTCACGTTTTGGGGAACTGACCGGGTTGACTCAGCTGGAGCTGCGAGGGAACCGTCTGGAGTGCCTTCCGGTGGAGCTCGGCGAGTGCCGGCTGTTGAAGAAGAGCAGCCTGGTGGTGGAGGAGGACCTGTTCGACACGCTTCCCTCAGAAGTGAAAGAGCAGCTGTGGAGGGGCGATAAGGAGCAAGCCTGAGCCGACCCACTGTGGACAGCTGCAGAGGAGAGAAGTTTAATCAGAGGAAGGAAGAAGCAGTGAAACTTTGAAGGAGATGCAGCAGTTCTGGCCCCACAGGCACAGGAAAGTAATGGCTTTTGGAATTGTCTCATGCCCGTCAGTGGAATAATCTCATAACCTAGGGTGACCATATTTTGATTTCCAAAAAAGAGGACTCTTGACTCGTCATGAAGAACTTTAATGAAACTGTTTGCATAAAGACAAATTTAACGTTTTTCCACAATTTAAGTGATGCCTTCTCTGCGTGGTTAATGACTCTTGAAATAAAGTCAGATAGTTTTTTTTCACTTGGTGACTTGTAAAAGCCTAACTTAAAAGCCTCTGGAATTAAATAATGGCAGAGAAATAATGCTTCATCTGTATAAGATAAATTACCAGCAGCAAAAGATTTTCCTCCTTTGAAGTTTAGAGCTTCACGAGTGACTTCCACTGAATGTGGCGCTATCACACCATTGACAATAGCTTCAGTCTTAGTGCGGACACTGCTGAACTTCTTAGCTGTGCTAGAGTCTGGGAATGCTTTTTTTAAGCAACACACTAGTGCAATCCATTCATCTGTAGCTGTTGTGATGCTTCACAGTATGAAATGCCAGTGCACCTTCTGCTGCAGATACAGCAGCATCCTCGTTTTTTCCAGGTGTAACAAAGAACTCATTTAACTTAGTAGATGAAATTTTGCCTCACACAGCCTTTTTATGTTTTTCTGTGTCCATGTGAGCAACAAGATCACCCGCACCTTTGATAGACACACAAACGTATGTGCCAGCTCTGCACACGGTGCACTCCGCCTCCCATTTATGCCGACCGACGGTATGCGGGAAATTTGTTTTGCAGTTCATCTGAAAAGGTGCACTTGCGCTTCGGCATCTTTTAAACATCACCAGGTGCGCAGCTGCGCACTGTCTGTCCCGTCTGTG
>VUQR01033685.1:0-17107 GCA_015108515.1 Hemichromis elongatus
CAAATATAGATGTCAAATCAAAAGTAGACAAACGGCCCCAGAGGTTTAAAGACTAAATCAAAGTTGTTACCAAGTACTGTTTATATTTTTGTGCATTGCTGCTGCTTTTTTAAGTATTAACTTGGTGCCTTTGGGGGAAATAATGGTAATATGAGGGACCGATCCATATGGTCACAAAGAATAGCCACATGTTGTTGTGCTACCAAAGTTCCCTGGCTTTCATTCAAAATGCGTTTATCGTGAGCACCGACACATTAAACTACTTAAACATTATAAATGGCTTCAAGCTCACACTGAGGTCTGTGGGGCACTGTCAGCCACTGAGACTGTACACAAATATATTATTATATATGTGTCTATATATATTTCATACTTTATGGCTGCCTGTTTGTTTAGGGGAGATAAACAAAATACATAATAACTGTACATAATATGATCACAGATGATAGATTAAATAAATACATTTTAGTTAAATGCTTGAGCATTCTTAAAGTCTTATATGTTAAATTGAACTGACTATGTCATCTGTTCAAAGCCTCCCCCAGTCAGTGCTGTTCTCCATGCCTGTCT
Source organism: Hemichromis elongatus (assembly GCA_015108515.1). NCBI lineage: Eukaryota > Metazoa > Chordata > Actinopteri > Cichliformes > Cichlidae > Hemichromis > Hemichromis elongatus. Next base: position 571 of record VUQR01033685.1, read on the forward strand.
GACTGTACATGAGGTTGATAGCACAAACACTTTAAAGGTGATCATGTAGGACTTGAGCAATTATACAAACAGCAATGCAGTCTAACATCTTACAGTTAGTTTGATTTGGAATTAACTTAGAAAAACAAACATCTGTCTCCTATTTTTTGTTTTGTTTTGTGTAAACGTGCTGGAAAAACCTGAAAATGGACCTTGAAAGTGTTTAAAAAGTGCTTGAATTTGACCCTGAGAAAGGCGTATGAACCCTGTTTCATCTACTGCAGAATATTTTAAGGCAGTTATCGGCTATAAAAAGCCAGGCCAGGAAAATCTTCATGTTTTCAACTTTTTTATCAGTTATTTTAACTCCAAGACATCTTCTGTATAGCTAATATTTCTCATGAAGTCTCACAAGTTTCAGCTTTGTTTTTATACATAGATATAAAAATTTGGAGATGTTCTGATAAATGATCATAATAATAATCTTTCTGACTGAGTCAAAATTGAATTAAATTGGGGATCCCCCAGTTCCAATGGCTGAAGTGCAGTCCCAAGCCATATCAGAGCTTTCACCGTGTTTAGAGTTTAGACATTGTACCTGTCTCCTGAGCTTTTTCATACACACACTGATCATTCTAAATTTGGGTGTACCTTCAGCTAATGTCCAGGTGCAATGACTGGACTAAAAAAGATTAGCCAGTGAGAAAGAAAAATTTTGAAAGTCCATCAAAAACTCTGAAGTACCTCGACTCAAAACTACAATAAAAATGACAAAAAAAAGTCTGGATCCAGAGTAATAAAGAAATGAAGGGTAAATCAAGACTTTTGCATGATTTGTATCATTCATTTGGAAAATGTATTGGTCCAATAAACCAGGTAGTATAGGAAGTCAGGAAAACAACTTAAGAAGAAGTTGAGACAAAATTTAACATTTGAATAGAAATACCCTCTGGTTATTTTACCCTATGATGGTTGACTGTGGGTGGAAGGCAAGGGCATGGCTCAAATGAGATCATTAAAGAATTAGATAGAGTTGTAATGCTGAGGTATACGCACACTAATGTGGCAGCAGAATGATGATGCAGTAAGCCATTTATATTTACCTAAAATAAACTATGAAATATTGATTTGTACCTTGTTATTTGTTTTATTATTTTGTTGGGTTTTTTATGTGTTTTTGTCTGTGTACCTTTTTGTTTTGTTATGTTAATGAATGGGCAGTCAGTTAAATGCACAATTGTAATTATAATAGTCTTATTTAAGATGCTGTAAGAGTTTGCTTTGTTCTGCAACTGTGTAAAATCAATACAATTAATCTGTGTATGTGTCTACCTTTATACTAGTGCACTTTCTATTGATTGTATTTGTCATTAAGCCACCAAGGTGGTTTGTAAGAGGAGTGTTGACATGACACCAAAGAAGGCTGTTTTCATTCCAGTAGTAGAATACTTGTAACTGTGGTTTTGGGCTACAATTTTTTTTTCTTGTTGTTTTCATGTGGCTTTTATGTGAAGACAGGGATTAGCCTTCCCTCTGTTTCCTACAATGTAAGCCGAGGTTGTTCCCTTCTTTTCTGTCTTATCTACTTTTGGAACAGGCCTCTAGGGAAAGAGAGACAGCAATGAAGAGACTGCATGGCAGAAAAACAGTTTCTGTAGAAGTTGGTAGATCTGCACACCCTTGGGGTCTACAGAAGTACATGCATATGTAGAGTCTTTGGAAATAGTTGCGTGATTTGTCCACAATGTAAATTTGGTGTGCTTTGTTGGGAAGCAGACTACTATTACCTAGAAGTTTATTTGCTACACCAATCTATAATGCAGTCTAATACAACAATAGTCCTTTATGAATGTTTCAAAGTTTGGTATTTCTGTTCTGCTGCCCATTTCATTTCATCAGTAAGATCAAATGTAAAAAAAAAAAAAAATACCAGTTAACAACATTAACTCAATAATCCTTAACCTGTTGTGCTCATTTCCAACTTCAAATTTTTGTGCTTGGACTCAAATAAGTAGCTTTGTAAACTCTTCATTATATACGGAGCCTTGTTGTAACGCTTTTATCCTTTATGCATAGTACACAGTATACTTCCAAAGGTTTTTGCTCATCTGTCTTCATACACATTTGAACTCGAGTGATATTACATTATTATTTCATACTGTTTAATATAATGCCAGCCCTTCCTTTGCAGCTATAACAGCTTTAACTCTTCAGGGAAGAGTACTTGGTGATGTAAGGCTATGATGTAGCAGCTCGGCCATGGAAACCCATTCCATCCAGCTTTCTAACCACTCTTCTTTGAGCTAATCTGAAGGTTACATGAAGTTTGGAGGTCTGTAGCTATCACAGCCCAGTGGCCACCAGAAGTATGTCAAGCTCAAACAGCACAGAGAAGCACGGAGAATGAGTGAAAGTAACACTTTATTTACAAAGAGTGAAAAAAGCAACAGTGTAACTAAACCTACACGTGAGGTGATTCATCACTATGAGCTAAGGACTTGAGTTTCACTGTGATAAACTGTGATTATAATGAACTATAACAACACTAGGATTAACGAGAGCAGTACTATGATAGATACTAAACAACAACACACGAGGATCACAAAATACTAAATATTCCAAACTATGAAAAGAGTTCATGAGTCGTACCTGAGGGCTGACATGTTCAAGGTCTGGGGAACCCCACGCCGTGGGGGTAAGGGAGAGACCAGACTGGGGGCGCAGAGCCAGGGAGTTTAGAGTCACTGTAAGAGAAGGAAGCAGATGTCAAAGGGAGTTCCAGACAGTGGTCCAGAATGAAACAATAGCCTGTGTGCAGTTATACTTTCTGCAGGGAGGGACAAAGCGTGGAGGGGTAAATGATCCGGGTGAGCTGAGAGAGTCCAGAGAAGATCCAAGATGTTCCAGTGAGTTGGCCAAGCCGACAGCCAAAATACTTCCAGGTGCAGCCTGTCAGTGATGATGCGGTGACTCCACCTCTGGGTGAATTGGCGCCCACTGTGCACTATGCGCCTCAAAAAAGCAGGGTTTTATGCCAAAAAACAAATCCCCATAGCTTGAGGAAACAGCAATGAGGCTATGACGCCAAGAGAGAAAAGAAGAAGAAAACTTAATTTGAGCAGAGGGCTGCTAGTATTTCAAGTGAAAGTAAATTTTCACGTGCACAGCAGTGGAGACTCTGAGAGCAGCAACCAAAAGGTCACCTGCTTGAGGAAATATTCTTCTCAAGAGTAACTTTCAGGCAGACTAAAGAGCAGAGAAGAGTCACTTTTGTTTCCACTCTTACACAAGTGACAGGTTGCTTACATCACCTGTTCTATCTTGTGTGATTAGGTGTCTAAACTTATAAATGGTCACACATGAGTAAGCAAGCATGAGTGGGCCTGCACAATAGTTTGATATGGCAGCAGCACACCCAGTTGGTATGAGTTGCAAACATGAATGTTCAGACTTAAAGGACTACACAAAAAATTGTATAAATACAGATAAAACATCTGGAAACAATCAGAGCTGTACGGCGGGACCCCTTACATAACCTCATCTCACAGCATAGAAAATCATCTATTGGAGTGAACACATTTGTGTGTGTCATTCACATTGCAAATGACTTGTATTGTTAATTTTGGGGAGATTGTAGGAGGTACAACAGAATCTGATTGCATCTGTGTGGTGGTGTGCAGCTGCATATCACATTGGACTCCACTGATTTGTGTTGATCTTCAGGAAGTGCTTGGACTCGGGATCTTCATTATTCCTGTGCACAATGACTGGCATATTGTAACTGTGGGGCTAAAATATGCTGTAGCCCCGTTTCAAACATTAGCACTCCATAGCCCATTACAACTATAAAGTTTGCTTAGCAAACCTTAAATAAACAGGTACTTCTGAGATAACACACCTGTCATTTGACCAAAAATAAAATGCCTGCTTAGAAACAATAAATAATCCAGTATTTTTAAACATTGTACTGCTCTCCTCGGCTGTCCTTTCCATTCCAGTGGCTAAGGTAGTTGACATCACAGTCCGTAGAGGAACACTGGTTTACAGACAACAGACATCTGTGTTGTCTGCAAAACACATTTAAAGAGACAACCCACTGCTGGAAGTCCAGTTTAAAAAATTATTTTGAGACCCCCCCCTAAGGTCTGGATAGGTTGGAATGCTACATGGCCTAAAAACAGTAAATTGTGAAATCCACAAATGAGGGTAAACAACATATGTTTAGTCTCCTGATACCAGTTTTTCATTGCAAAGTCTTCATTTATTTATTTACATGTGCATGGTTTTTCAGGTCACTTGTAATCTCAGACTGTAAGTCGCAAAGACATGTCATGTGGCTTGATTATTGGTAAAACTGAGATGATGCGATTATTAGATCCAGCACCAATATGAGCTAAAGTGGATAAGCAGTTAATAAAATGGATGGATGGACCGGATTTGCTTGAGTACTGGAAAATCTTTCAATTCAGTCTTATTCAATTCAACAGTCACCTCAAGGTGCTTAAAGCTGTAAGGTAAAAACACTACAATAATACAGAGGAAACCGCAGTAATTGAAAGACTCCTATGACCAAACCCTTGGCAACAGTGGGAAGGAAAAACTCCCTTTTACCAGGAAGAATTTTCGTGGTAAGGAAGGCAGTACAAAAACATGATTAAATACCAAGTGGTGTAGTTTATTTTTTTATTTGTGTGTTTGTTTTGTTTACCTAACGCCTTCAGGGTTAAGTGTGTAACAATCCTTACATAGTTTTAGTTGCCTGAACTTATTATCCAACAGTAAGGGACACCCTTAGTTTGGGGGCCATTTATGCATTAGTCTAGCGGTTACATCAACTGCATATAAACACTGAATAGTTTCTCCTTTGACATCTTTCTGAAAACAGACTTCACAATTGGTTCTGTCTGTGAAACTGAGTGACACTGCACCTTCAGTGGAACCCAAATATTACAAAATGAGCAACATTTTTACTAAGACGTGAAACTCATGATTGAGACTTAGCAGAAAGATATTTAAGATCAAGAGAGCCTAACTTAATTTTCTACAGAGGTCTAGAGATTTGGACTTATGCAACCACAGAGCCCTGACCCTTGCTGCCCATTAGAAACAAGGACTTGACTTTTCAAAGATGGAAGCTATGTCTCTTTCTTCCATACAGTAACTCATTAGACATAAGAAAAAACCAGCAATGCAGACTTTTTTGTTTCCTAAGTATTGCATGTCCTATATCTGTTCTTTTAGTTTTATTGCAGACTTCACAGAGTCCTATACTTGTGGGGTGGAAAGATGCCTACTTGCAGCATCAAAGTGGCCGTTTTCATTCTGTTGACAAGTTAAACTCAAGTACCTCTTAAAGATTATTGCAAAGCCACTCTGTTTCAAATTACATGTCCAATTGCTCACAGATTATTAATAAAACTATGCAGCGTTTTTGTAGTTCAGTGTGGAGAATAGCAGGAACACTTGGCTCAGAGCCACAGTCCGTGAGTATATTTATGATGGTGCATGAAAAGCTGGAAAGCTTGTAACTCTGAACCCTTCACCCCCCATCCCATTTTCTCTGTCTTCAGTAAAAAGTTTACATAGATTCCAATGTGCTGAGTAAGTTCTCTAATCCTCAGACTTATTATAAACCCACTTTAAAATTTAAAGTGTAAGGGGAAAGAAATCAATTGGCAAAACAAGAGCTTAGTTTTCAGCTTGTTGGAAGGCTTAGATTTTGGAAAATCCATGGCTGTATCTGAAAAGAAGCATTACTGAAAACAAAATGCTATGCTTCCCGCCTGGCTAAGTGAATGAGTGAATGATTAAGTGACCTGTCACTGAGTTAAATCCAAGAAATCCTGCTGCTATGAGTGACATGTTGACAGCTTGGTAAATGAAATCCAGCATTTTACTGCCAGCAAGCCACTCAGGCAATGCTTGGCCTTTTCTCTGGAATTTGCATGGAGAGTCTGGAATATCACACACTTGGTAAATGCACATTTCAGAAGAGGTGAATGGACAGACAGCCAACACAATGCAGGTATAAGCTGCCTCTGCACCCCCCACAAACACACACAAATCCACACACACTTTATGTGTCAGTAATATTTCTCCTTGCTCCAGAAAGCAATGCTGCATGACCTGGTTATGATATTACCTTAGCAACAAGCTGCCTTATATCCAAGCTCTGCTTTGTGTGATGTTGTGTGTGTGTCCTAGACAAAAGCAGAGAAAAGGACAGCAAGCCATGAATTGCTTTTTTTCTGGGAAGTAGATTTCAATTTATGTGTGTGCCAAAGTGTGTTCTGTGTGAGTGCATGTGTGGGTACTCACTATATTACACATGCATATTCATATAGGCATGTATAAAACCTGGATTTTGGTTGTGAACAGCAGCACCCAGACCTGTTGTGACCTGCATTCGCTTTGTTATTCATACAACATATATTGGATCACATTCACACGAGCCTGGTAACGTATCGGCAGCTCAATAGTGCTGTTGCTCAAGGCTTACTGTAATTGTTTCAATTATAGCTAATTAGCTTCCAAACACCAAGGATTCAATCTCAAATCAATGTGAGGAAAAAAACAAAACAACTATGCTGACCCATGGGTACCTTTAAATGAAAAGAAGAAAATGGGAAGCTGGTTTCAAAGGTGATAGGAGCAGAATTTAGGCATCAATCATTCAATACCACCCTTATTTCCAAACTGGTGTAATGTGCATAATTATCGTAACAAGCATGATCCTCACTGAGACAACTGGCAGCTTCTGCAGCCTCAGTGAATTGTTTGCCAGCAAGATGGATTTGGCAACAAATCTTATTGTTTTGATGCAAATAAGAAAAAAAATGTAAATGAATGCGATTCTTCCAGCTTAAATGGAGCATTTAGAGACAGATGGTTTCAGTAAAAAGGCTGACTGAAGAATCAATCCTGCAAATTTTTTATTCTATTTAAGCAAACGTGTACCTGGCACAGGACAAAAAAAAGGTGCACAGAAAACCAGGCGTCCTGGAAATGGTCTCTGAATGTTAATGAGACTCACTAACAGTAAGAAAATGGCAAGGAATTAAGGGCACCAATTTTCTTGAGTATGGTATCATTTAGTTGACAGTAATCATAGGTGTGATTTTTAGTCACACACACATACAAATACTTTTAAGTATCTAAATGAGACACTGCAGTTCAGTCAGTTACCACCTCCCACATAATCACCAAATCAACCTGTGTTGGAGGATCTCCCTGAGTTTTCATGCTAAAATGATGAAGAATCCATTGAGTCAAACACATCATCGCTTTAATGCACTTTTAATCTCAAAAACATTTTTCTGCAAGCATTTAGATGCATTACTGAAAATATTTGAATGAATATCCAAGAGAGCTGATTACACAGAAGAGAGGCCTAGAAGCTGAAGGCTCTACCTCTCATTCTACTTTTAAATACTCTAGGAACCACACGCAAAAACAACAGTCTTAGAGGAAAGTGTTCTATTGGGATGATACGGTACTATGAGGTCTTTAAAATAAGTTGGGGCCTGATTACTCAAGATCTTGTATGTGATGAAAAGGATTTTAAATTCCATTCTGGATTTAATAGGGATGCAGAGAAGAGCTTTCTCTTTTTACTCTCCAATGTCAGTATCCTGGCAGGCTTTTCTGGCCATTTTTAGGACATCTTGATAATAATGAGTTACAGTAGAGCAGCCTAGAAGTAATAAATGCATGAACTAGTTTTTTCAGCATCATTCTGAGATAGTATATTTATAATTTTACACATATTGCACAAATGGAAGAAAGCTGTTTCAAAATATTTGTTTAATATGTGCATTGAAGGACATATCCTTGCCAAAAATGACTCCAAGATTCCTCACAGTATTACTGGGGGCCAAGGTAATGACATCCAAAGCAACTGGTTAAATACCATATTTCTGAGATTTTTAGGGTGGAGTACCATAACCTCAGTTAAACTGCAGGGATGTCTTAAGCACATAAAGACCCAGAGGAGCCTAATGTCCTGCTTCTCAATTTAACTAAAACTAATTGGTGCGTGTTATCTGACTTGGTGAATAGATAAAGTTGGGTTTTATTTTCATAGCAGTGAAAAGGTATGCTGTGCCTTCAGATGAAAGTACCTAAGGGAAGCATGTATAATGTAAACAGAATTGGTCCTAGCACTGAACCCTGTGGAACTCCATAATTAACCTTAGTGTGTGAAGAAGACTCTCCATTGACATGGACAAATTGGAGTCTATTAGATAGATATGATACAAACCACTGCAGCACAATACTTCAAACACATTAAGCATGCTCTAATTGCTGTAATAAAATATTACGGTCAACAGTATTGAATGCAAAGAGATAAGTCCACGGTCAACTAAAGCTGTGATGAGCTCTCAAACCTGACTGAAACTCTTCATTTAAACCATTGCTATCCAGATGATCAGTCAACTGTTTTACAATTACTCTTTCAAGACATTTACAACCCACCCAAAGGGAAACCAGACCAATAATGTGACCCCTCTCCCTGGTCCCAAAGAAGGACCTGTGCTTATGTGAGATTTTGCAGTCAAAACAGATTTGTTTGTTTAGATTTGAGGTAGAACAACATCAGGGGCCTAAACTATGAAGCAGGATTATGTCTTATCCAGGTAACTTCAGGGTTAACCTTGAAGTAAATCGCTATGGTAACTTGTGCTGTAAACCTAACCTGCTCCAGTCTCCGACACACTCCGATATACATGCAGAGCACAGTTTGGTTGGAATCAGGAAGTAGCTGGACTCAAGCCAGTCTCACCAGGTCCCAATTTAAAGTTGGTTCCTCCGGTCTCCAACCAAGGGCTATATGCACTACTACAACTTGCATAATCGAAAATAGAGAATAATAATCGAGAATAAAATGAACAGCACCACCCACAATCAGAGAAGAGTGAACTCAATATACAAAATTATGACCTGGGTCAATCTGTTGTCTGGTTCAACTGTACGTCCGTGGGAGCAATGTAATTGGAGAAGATAATGGAAACTGAACCTGCATCTCCTGAGCATATTGCCAGGTAATACCCATTTTAACTGAAGGTGTCTCGCTAAGCTCCCAATGCTTCATAGTTTCTCATGTTCCTCTATTGTCCCTACCTTACCCCCTGCTGTTTCCATCTTCTTTTCCATCCAGTTTATATGTTTCCTAATAGGTCATCAGACCTACTCCTCTACCCTCATTCCATCTGTATCTCCTTCCCCCACCCAATTCCCATTCCTTCTAGTTCTCACCATTCCTCCTGTTATTTTTTAATCTCTTGTCCTCTCATTGTTTTTTATTCCCCCTATCCGTTACAAGCGGAGAAACATAATTGCAGTGTTGGAATAGAGTTTGGTCTCTTTGATTTCCCCCTGGCAAATAAAGGTAGGGTTATATGTACCAGAATACAGTTTACAGAATACAGTTTTGTTGCTCAAGCTTTTGTCAAAAAGAAGAATTATAACTTTTGTATTCAGTTATTTTTTGTTTTGCTTTGCTTCTTAAAATAGCCATTAGTAAAAATAATCATAGCTGTGTAGATCCAAATATCTTGAAGTTTAATGTATCTTTAAAAAAATCTTTTTTTAGTTAATGCCATTATTTTTATTAGACACAAATCTTTTACATTTTTTTTACAGCAGTACCATAAATTTAAATACGTGAAGCAAAGATTAAATATAAAACTCCCAGACCGTAGAAGATAAATTAACTAGATGTTCAATTTTATTATTTACATTTTTAATTAAGTTATGCTTTACTCAGTACACAGGACACATTCTATAATCGGGAATGCTGTTATTGCATAGTTTACATGATTCCAATTTAATAATTAATAAAATTGTTACAATCCACTTCTAGAGTAAACTAATGATTGGACTCAAGGTAGCATTCGGTGTCTAAAACATCACATGTTTTTCTTAAGAAATAGAGATGCTGAAACATGCTGACACATTAGCTTTGATGTAGAATGATTGCTGGATGTTTGGGTTACAGTTGAGGGTACATTCACAGTTCTTGGAAACTAATTTACTTGGAGTCTATGTAAGGCAGCACAATCTCCTTTGCACTAGCTTCCAAAGACTCCTAAGGGACTGTAGTCATCAAAGAATAGAGGGCCCATTCTCTTCTCCAATCTCTTCTGCAGTCATTGGGGATTTAAACAAATGTACAGTAGTCATGGTAGAAGCATTTGTGAAAGGCTGCTAAATCTCCTTTGAGAGGTGAAGCATATAGTCATTGTAAGGTAGAATAATTCCATTGCAGACACAGTTTTGGAGGAAATATACTGAATCCTATTTTGAGCTTCCTACGTAATAGGATTCAAATATATGAGTGAAATTGTGTGAACATGGTGGCATGCTTTGTATTCTGCAGTTTCTTGTTTATTTGCCCAGTAAGAAAATATATACAACATTACAGCATCTCAAGATCTGAGTTCCAATAGTTTCTATTGCACTCAGTGTGCAGAGGGAAACACTTTAAGATGGTATTGGTAAAAACAGGATGGATGTCACAAAAAAGATGTTTTATTAAACACTGAGACACATTACTCATAGAGGTCTCTATTTCTGTCTTTTTCTCTCTCTCTTGCTAATTTTACTATTTTCCTCTCCAATGATGTGGTTTAATAGTTTGCCATGTGTAAGAGTGAGCGAGAGTCTTGCACCTCTTTTTCAAAGGACAACAGGGCCTTGCCTCTCCCCCAGTCACTAGTAGTTTGGGCATTACCACAAAGCTAAATTAAATAAGCAGGTAAAAAATGGATGTATGGATGGATGGATGTATGGATGGATGGTGATTACTACACACACATATTGTAGGAATATGACATACATAATCCTAGAATTCAGTGTAGAACACTATCAATGTTTTTATATTGTTGGCAACAAGTGAAGTCCATGAAGTACAGATAGAATGATTTGACTAAGTAAAAGTAGATATAGCTTCCACCAGATTTGCTCAGTACTTTATATATTGAGTATACTTTTTCCATTATCCTTTGTTCTTATTTCAGAGCTGAAGGTATTGTTGTGATCCACTGAAATGTTTAGCGTACTACCTGACCTTGGCAATGTGCTATAATTCATAAGCATTCATGCTCTGTTTTATGACTTAAAAGGTCAGCTGTCATTTAATGTGGCAGAGCCAAGTTTTATTTATATAGCATTAAATCACAACAACTGTCACCTCAAGAAATTCACCAAAGAATTTACTGAGCTGTAAGGAAGTGTTGCATTATGGCTATTCAGCTGTACTGAATGAACAATGATGAGGTGTTACCACAGGTAGCAGTTTTAATATTGTACTGTACATGCTTTAAATGTTTTAAAAATGGCAACCCAAAACACACTGGTTAACTTCTACACCTCTTCTTCACTTCTTTACTATAAAGTTATTTACACAGCATTCACATTCATTGACAGTAAAACATATCAACGCATCACATGAGAAACCTTATTATTTCATTAAATATGGTAGAATTTAGGTTCAATTTGAATTTGATGGGGGCAACACAGCTCAGAAAAGTTATGAATGGGCAACAAAAATATTTAAAAAGTACTGAAAAGAAACAGCTGGAACATTTTGCTCCTTATTAAGTTAATTGGAAGCAGGTCTGTGACATGACTGGGTATGAAAGGAGCATATTATATATAAGGCAGAGTTTTTAAAAATGGGTAGAGATTCATCAATCTACAAAAAACTGTGGTACTGTGGAACAATGCCAGTTTAATATTATTCAGATTCATCACAGTTTTTACTTTTACAATCTCATTATCTAAATCATATCCATGAGTAAGGATGAAATAGTAGAATTTGGTACCTCAGCTCATCTCTCACCAGCTCACCAGAGAGGTAGTTGAGGTGATATGTATACTTGACTACTCCGCTGTCGGACTGCAGCACTTCATAGTCAACGTCCCCCACTCGCCATGTGGGCAAAAGCCCCGGCATTTCCCCCTTCCCAGATTCAGCGTTGGGCGACACCCTGAACGAACCTCTGCAAACAGCCCCATTAACCTACCAAGCCAACCAATTCTCAAAATCAAGGGGTGCATAAGGCGGGAGCTAACCACAGTCTTCAGTCTATATGTAATTTTCACAGAACCATGGGATATCTGTGAAGGTCCCCTAACTTCTACCCACTCTGCCCCCAGCAGTGGTCCTGTTTGAATCAAGATACATTCTTTTGTTTTTTCTTTTTAGAAGAAATAGGACTAATATTATTAACTATTAATCTAAATATTCCTGTCACTAAAGTGTGTGATTAGACTGTGTTAACTATAAATGAAAAGTAATGATGCCATTGAAATCACTTTGGTTTTGCTGTAAACAACCACGGCAGTTACCATCGGGAGACTTTGGTGACGCACGATAAAACATCAGGAGCTTTTTCTTTTTTTTCCTTTTTCCTCATTAAATCTCCACTGCACAGTCATGTAATGTCAACTCTAGCCTTCCACCCACCCAGTCACATACACACAAAATAGTACACACAGCAATGCACACATACACAGAACACCCGTGGGTGGTCAGTTAACATGTTTGCTCGTGTTTGCCCTGCCTAAAGGCCAACAAACAGCGAGTTACTGTGTTACTGTGGAAGTTACTGTGGAAGTCGCTGTGTGCTGGTTTTATTTATGTGCAATTCATATATATTTGTCAAACCTATTCCCCACTAGCCTTTACAAAGTGGTCACTCTTGACCGCTCACAATGCAAACAGGCTGTAGTTTCACGCCATATGGAGGACTTCTATTCTTGGAGCTTTCCTCCCTTGTCGTGACTTTTCAGTATGTTACATCATGCAATATCTTAAGTACTAGTAGAAATTTTGATAAATGCCATGGAAACACCAAAACTTCAATATTGGGAGTGACGATTGTGAAATTCAATCAAATTTCAGCTATTTTCTTTTCTGTGATTTATGCATAAATCTTATCTTCAGTTTGTGGAAAAAAAAATAGACAGAGGAGCTAAGATGAACAGAGTTTGATCTGATTTATTTCTGGCTTCTCACAGAAGTCCAGTATGCCGCCTCAAATTTGGGGAAAAAAACAAGAAATCAGTTTTTTTATTTGCCTAATAAATAACAATATCATTTTCAATTTTAAACAGTTTTAAAGAGAGGTTTCTAAAATATTCGTGTTTTCTTGCTTTTACAGCAGGTAGTCTAGTAAATTTGTTAAGCACTGTATTTATTTAATCCTAATGCAATCCTCAGGGAGCCCTTCTTTGAGTGTTTGCATTTTTGGTTCCACTATTAAATAATAGAGGTAACAATTTAATCACAGGATAGAACTTTAAAAAAAATACAATCACACTAAATTATGCTATTACTTTAGCCAAAAGGATTGAAAATAGGCTTTAAATAAGAGCGTATTCGGACAAATGATAGTTTGATTAATTTGTTATATTAAGTAAAATATAAATCTCTGCCCTACATTCATTATATTTATGACATACATGATGCACTGGTTTTGTTGTGTTTTGTTTATTTAAAAAAATGTATTGTTGTTACACCAAACCTCCTTTCTACGTTAATAACACATCCCACATTTCACACAGTACTCACAAATACACTTTTCTACACATTTACTTTGCCAAGACCTGCCTATCCCATATGGGTTTTTGTTTGAAGCATTTAGTAAGTAGGTCCTAAGGTTATAAAGAAAAGGTGAGACAGAATGACAAAAATAGCCTCAGGTTCAAGAGGTTAAATGGCTAAGCTGACCAACGGGCTGATGTCCCAGAAAACGGAGATCTGGGGCTCTGTGTTTCAGAAAGGCCAACCGCAAAGTTCAGTAACTCGTGTGTCTGTGTGTGGTGGATTATTCATCAGAAGGCTATTCATAGCTTATGATATTAAAGAATATTTTTACTACCACTAGCTGTACAACCAACAATAACTTTCCAAATAGTAAATAACTTACGATTGATGATTTATTTTTGAATTTTTAGTCTTTTAAAATTAGGGTTGATATTGTATTTTTTTGAGGGATAAACCTCTTAAATTTCTCTAACTAGAAAAATATGTAAATAAACAAAACGAGTTTCAATTTATTTTTTTTTTCTACAAATGCGGCCTCAGAAGGATGCAGTCTACGTTCTGGGACACAGCTTTTGAGTCTCCAGCTGTCTTTGGCTCAGGATCAGCATTCAACTTTCACTGTCACTTTCTGGTCTTGCTGACACTGGTTTACTTCTCCACCATGTAATTGCTGCAGGCTCACCTGCCTGATGTTTTTTTTTTTTTATTAAGAAGCACTACTGCCATTTAGTTTCATAATTTTAAAGAAAAGGTTGAAACTGAAGGAAAAATGTGTAAAGTTTTTTGGGGAGATGATATGCCTGTTCAAGTGGTAAATCAATCTATGATTTGATGGTTTTATATGAAGATGACTTCAGCAACAACAGTTCATGAGTATGGCAAGTATGGCAGGGAGTCCAGCACCTAACCAACTACAAACTATCTACAATTGTGGCAACACCACGATGACTGAGGGCAGTGTGCTGTTTGCAGAGGAGCTGAACCACTTTTTTGCACGCATCGAGATAAAGGGACCAGAGGCAGCCACAGCTAAAGCATCGAATGGCAGGAGCAGCCCAAGCCTCATGGTGCAAGAATGTGAGGCCTTGAAATAGACTCAAGGACAGTTCTTACAACAGGACAATAGCACTAATCAATGCTAACAGCTGACCTGGTTAGCTACCTCCCTGGACCTTTGGAGGGGGGGCAATAATGTGCAATAAACATTCATTCTTTAATTTATTATTCATACCTTTTTTTGCACTTTTTTATCCACTTTAAAGTTTACTGTGTTGTGTTTAGTTGTGTTAAGAACTGACATGGGACAGTTCAATTTCTTGTACTAGTGTACTAAGTATGACTGTGCAATGACTACAAAGAGTTATCTTATCTTATTTTATCTTAGAGATCTCTGTTGGAGCAGTTGTAATTACATAAAGTAGAGTGTTGTATCTTCTTCTTCCAACTGACCAGCAGGACATAAATACAACCTGCTGGGCATGAACATTTGGGCTACTAAATGTTAGCAGGAAGGCAGCTTGAGAAAAACAATTTTTTTTTAAATACCATAATGTTCATTTTCTGTGCCACTAGCCTATTTTTTTTATCTATTTTGTGTAGCATATTGATGGAAACCAATGTGAGATCTGGGGCTCCTCAGTACATGCTATCAAATAGTTTTTTCTACTTTTCTTCAGATAGCTTTGGCTCTTGACGAAGGCGGTTGCACTTTCTCCCTCTCCCGTCCCTTATCTTTCCTGCTTGGCTTTCTGATGTCTCTGTTTAGTCTTGTCTACTTCTCTCCCTTACCCTGGAAGAGTCTCACAGTCTGTTCTCAAAACCCAAAAATCCTATAAGAGGAATAATGGATTTGATCAGCTGGTCCCTGAACTCATTTGACACCTTCTTCTCGACGAGAAGCCTAGGTTCGGGAGAGCTCGAGTGTCCTGGAGGGACGATACACAACGAACGGGTGGCAGAACTGGAGGGTCGTGTGCCTGGCAGGACTGTCGATCGAGGTCATTGAAGACATCTACCTTTTCGGAACCATGATAACAGGGTTCTTGCTGATCAGAGCTGGCTTGGCCCTGGCTTATCGAAGAATAAAGAAAGCGGAAACACCTGCTCAAATCCCCACAACGCTATTTTGATTAGAACGGCGGAGCGAGCCCTGGCTTCTCAAAATGGGCTCATTGGACACAGCACAGATGACATCTTGGAGAAGCTTGCAGCTGCTGTGAGTACTGAGACCCAGCTCTTTAACAGCAAATCTGACAACATCCTGGAGAAGCTCACAGCTGTCGTGAACACTCAGATTATACTCTATGAGCACAAATTGGATAACATCTCGGTGAGGCTGGATAACATCGGGGAGAGGCTTACGGCTCTCCAACGGGAGATAATGAGAGAGACCAGTGATGGACATTAGATCTACTGTAAAATCTGACATGCAATTGGTCGCACTAAAGAAAGAAAACCACTATTATTTCATGCGGCTACCACATCGGCGCCAGCTGGGATCTCAAGGCTGGAGCTGAAACATAACAATCAATTTCTCCCCTGATAACAAACTGTGTTTAGACTGTTCGTTCCCAAAGCCTTTGTACGCTTATCTCCAAGGCCGAGTCGGACAGTGGGTCTGGGCCCAGCGCTGGACGGCTGCAGGGCAGGATGCCTGTGTCTACCTTGGCTTACTTGTCTCACCCCTTACCCACCCCTGCTGCTTGTCACGTGTTTCATGGTGTTCATGTGTTTATACTGTGTATTAACAGTTATGTGCTTTTAGTGCTGATGTTTTTTTTTCTGTTCTCAAATTCTTCTCCCATTAGGAGCTCAGTCTGGGTGGAGTTTTTTTCTCCTCCTCTTACCTCATATTGTGTATTTTCGCTGTTTTTCCTATCAGCCTACCTCTCTGACCTGTGTCCCTATGTGATGTCTGTGTATGTTTGGTCGAACGGTTCCTTTGTAAGTGCGCATGCGCCAACTAGCATGCTGCCTGCTGTAACCCATAATTTCCTTCGGGATTAA
>VUQR01033687.1:0-35895 GCA_015108515.1 Hemichromis elongatus
ATAATTCCATCCATCCATCCATTCGCTTCCGCTTATCCTTTTCAGGGTCGCGGGGGGTGCTGGAGCCTATCCCAGCTGTCATAGGGCGAGAGGCAGGGTACGCCCTGGACAGGTCGCCAGTCTGTCGCAGGGCCAACACACAGGGACAAACAACCATTCGCACTCACATTCACTCCCACACTCACACCTATGGGCAATTTGGATTTTTCAATTAACCTATCCCCACAAAGTGCATGTCTTTGGACAGTAGTAAAGATTCCGTTATTTATATTTCCTCTCACCTGAAATCTTCACTCAAAGACAAACATCTATGACAGTGCATATATAGTTGTATTATATGTAAGAGACAAATGCTGTTCTTTTATTATGTTGGCATTACTAAATCTGTCTGAATGGTTGTAAACAGAAAATGTCCGAGCTTTGGTAACTGTTTGTGATAAAATGAAGAGTAGATGATTCGCACATGAATAAGTGGCATAATATTCCGTACTTAATTTTAACAGTTTACTCTTCGGCCTCTTCGCCTTTGAAATGGGACAGCCTTCGTCGCGTCGCTGTGACGTAATCGGCCTTAAAATGCCTTTGAGGCTGCAGAACCTGAATTGGGACACAGCCAAAGTGAGTAAAAACATCCTAAATGCTTTTAGGCATTTATATTTACAACTACAAGTTACATTTCTTTTAGCAATTATTGTTTTAGTATCATAATTCCCACCCTCCTCCTTTACCCGGGCTTGGGTTCTGGCGGAGTTAGGGTTTTTGGGTTTTTTTTTTCCTTTTTAAGTGCGATTCATTTGCAGTTTGCACGCGAAAGGGTGAGCAACATCTGCTCTGACAGCTGCTGAGAGCGACTGCTGCGTGAGGACTATCCATCGCCTGTGAACGCTTTGACTTGGGCGATGTGCCCACGGAAGCACCGGCAGCTTGTTGACAGTAAGAGCGATACGTGGTTTCGTCATAAGTCTCCAATAACACCAGCAAAACTCGCCAGATTTGTCGCTAGTCGCTTTTTAGAAAAAAAGTCGCTAAGGCGGTCTGAAAACTCGCTAAATATAGCGACAAAATCCCTAAGTTGGCAACACTGCGAAGAGGCCGAATGACCAAGCGCTAAAATGATTTGTCCTTTCGTGACGCCTCGAGGGCCGGTGTCCTGCAGGTTTTAGACTTGTCCAACGTAGCTGATTTAAATGGCTAAATTACCTCATCAACATGTCTTGACGTTCTTCAGAGGCCTGGTAATGAACTAATCATTTGATTCAGGTGTGTAGACCCAGGGTGAGATCTAAAACCTGCAGGACACGTGAAGCCTCGAGGCTTGGAGTTTGAGACCCCTGGTGTAGAGGATGCTATAATGATCAGTTTGTCGATCTCCTGTTTCACTTTTCACTCAATCATAAACTAGACACCCAGATCTTTGAACTCCTCTACCTGGGGTAGTTAGTCATCACTGACCTGGAGCAGGCTCTACACACTTTTCTGGCTGATAACCATGAATCTCATTTAATGTAACATTTCCTTGACTTTGAGGGCCTGAGTTTGGAATAGTTGGTTGCAGTCTTTGTTTTGCTGAGTGTTTCCTCCTCATGTAAGTCATGCCTGTAAGCTTTTTCCTGATTCTTCTTTCAGTTTAAGTCCTACTTTCTTATGTAACTTTGAGTTTTCGTTCCTGTTTCAGTTCATTCTGTACTTATTTCCCCAATCTCTGGTCACACAGGTTGTCTGGTTCAACCTGTGTGACCAGCACAACGATACCAAGACAGTCTGTTATGACCAGAAACGCCTCTTAACATTACAGCGGTTAAAGAGTTTCTGGTTATGTATATTAGGTACAATATGAATTTCCCAATGAAGCATAATTAGACTGGATAGTTATAATGGAAAGTGCTGTTAGTGTAACTACTGACAGTGTAACACCTGTTGCTTCATCTGAGAAGCAGGTGGATGCAGCTGTAGTCTGGCTTTGCTGCAAAATGTTCATGGAATTTCCATATTTAAGCCTCCGCTTTGATTTGTTTTTTTATATTTTGAGAACGATGTTTGGGTTTTATTCAAGTGCCAACAGCCTTTGGATTAGCCTACTTCTAGCTAATTTTTTATTGTGCACCCCTGCATTACGTAATACCTTAGCCCAGTTGGCTGAAGGTGAAGAATGGAATGGGTTTGCCCCCATGTCCACACGTCTTCAATTCTCCTTCATTCAGTTTAACAGAATCACTACTTGTTCTACAGCAGGGGTCTCAAACTTAAATGAAAAGTGGGCCACTGCTGGCACTGCCATCTCATCAGAGGCTCACTTTAGTGTTCAAGTAGTACCAGAAAACCAAACAAGAAAACACCCAAATATGTCCTAAAATGTATTTTTGTTTGATTTTATTTTTAAATTTTAAATATTGTTTAACAAGACAAAACTGCAAATGTAAACGCACATTTTTTTTTTTTTACTCACTCTTAACTGCCTAAAGCATCTCATTGAACAACTAAATAAACGCATTGGTCCTCTCTCTGTGCAGACACGTGGCAGCACTTCTGCTAACACTGTGTTTGTATTTAACAAAATAAAAGTGCAGATAAAAGTGAACCCGTTAGTTTGTGACTCTCACTGAACCGACCAATCCCAGCCAATCCCTCAGCATACTTGTGCTCTCTGCTCATATCGCCTTTGTATTAAATCATTTTTGGCCTTTTAAAGGGCTTATTTTAACATTGCACTCAACCTAACACAAAAAGTCACTTCAATCGTATTATATTTCTTCACGTCAGTATACGGACTGTGAGTAAGAGTGACATGGGCCGCAGTGGTCCCCGGGCCGTGAGTTTGAGACCCCTGTTTTGCATTGATCAAAATTTAATTAAACTTACGGGAAAACTTAATACATTATTTGAGAAAATGTATTTAGGGTATTCATTTTATTACAAGACAAGATTAGGAAAATAGTGGGGCATTATAACAAGAAGCCTCCCTGTGTCAATAACAAAGATGGTCCAAGTTAGAAACCAAAATAGCAGCTTAGACTCCATCTTCAAAACTGAACAACAGAGATACTAAGGCACATTGTGAACAGTTGAAATCACACACACACTGAGTACAAACAATTTCACACCATGCAAGTACGACTAAAACCAAAATGATGAGGCTCCTGTGTGTGTTGATTAGTGACTGGCTTCGTCTTCACCTGAGGTCCTAGCTTAAGGATGAACAGCACACAGGGCTGCTGGCTGCTTTCACAATGAGTGTCATTGAACTTTCCTTCTCTTCTCCAGAAATGAGGGCAAAAAAGAACAAAATCTGTGATCACAGCAAGTGTAAAGAACACTTAACACTTAACTTAAAAATGAATGAGCAAAAGCAGACTAGGTCTTCTTCACCTATCAGCATCCAGCTGTGCTCTCTATGCTGTGCTGCCAGCAGCCACCTCCATGTCTGAGGTCTGAAATGGGCTTATGGAGGTGGTCTCCATGGCCTGGTAAATGAGGAAGAGGAAAGTGGCCACGATGGCCAGCAGGAAGAGCTTTATCCACAGAGACATGCAGCGGTGTGCTGTTTGTCTCTGACGTGCAGGCAGGAGGCTGGAGGAGGTGGTGTTGGGGGGCCGGCTGGATACTCTGTTTACCGAGTAGCTCTGAGTGGAGGAGGAGATGCTGGTCTTGGTGGCGTTTGGGGAGAACAGGCTGTCATCACTCCACAGGTCACTGGATGTCACAGGGCGCCCTGCTGCTCCTCGGATGGGTCTGCGACAGGTGGCCCTACACAGGAACATTTGAGACTTTATATTCAGAGACCTCAGCTTGTCGTGTCGTGCAGAAAATATACTGGACTTTCTATTGTTCTGAGTCTTGGTCAAACCAAATGACTGCTGTCAAAAAACCTTGTTATGACAGCACTTACTGGCCCTGGCCATGCCAAGTTGTAAGACTTCAGCTCCACTTACAGTGTCATGGAAAAGTATTTGGCCCCTTCACACTAGTTAAAATAGCATTTTTAATATGTGTTACATTAGCTCTGGAGCTAAAAACATCAAACTTCATTTCCAGTAAGAAGGGAACATCTGACTGCACTTACGTGATTCCTGTTGGACTGCTCAGGTCATTAAGAAAGAGATCTTTCAGAACATCTTTCCCGTCTACCTTTAGGGTTTGATCACTGGCTGTGATTTTCTCCACCTACACAAAGACGAATCAAGGTTACGCTTAGGAACGAACACACTGTTGGACTGTTGTAGACGCACAGAACTGTGTGTGAACAGAGAGCATGTTCACAAACTGGGTGTCACAGAAGCAGTTGAGCTGTCACCCAGCTTTCCCCATAAACCCACAACAGCTGCACACACAAACAACTGGCTCATTCACCACTATTCCTGATACTGTGTAGATGTGTACAGTGTCTGAGCTTTACCTTCAAACCAACAACTCAAGCACAGCAGGCAGAGAGAAGCAGTCTGCTAGAGAGGAAACGCTGGAACTGAGTAGAGCAAAGTGCCGTCCTTGGATCCAAACTGGTCTGATGCGGATCCGTGAAACTGATGCTCAATGAGTGATGCGTTACTCAAGGCTAACATCAGAGAGGCAGACAAGAGGAGCTGAAGGTTTTAATCCACAAACCAATGGGACCAGCTATCTTATGGTGCGTTATCTCCTCCAACAAATCCACAACATCATGTCCTCCTCTGCCACTGGCCTCTCCCCCCTCGATGCCTCTCTTAGACATCATTCTTCTCATTTTGTGCTAACAAAGGAAAAAGTGACACCATTTCTGATAGTGCTGTGTCGCGTACGGAGGACCACCAGCATTGTCTGACTTGGGACCTTGAAGCAAAACAAACATCTGGCTAAGTGCCTTTGGACTCTGGCCCCAAGTACAAAACAGGTCAGTGCATGTGCTCAACTGTCTCGAGTTACCCAGAGATGTGAGGATCCTCAACACGTTCCATGTCTCCCACTTCAACCTGGTTCATTCCAGAGGGCTTGAGAAAGAAGACATGTCACCTCTTTAGGTGTGTGAAGAAGTTTAATCTCTCCTCAAAGAGGCTGCTGGATCAGCCCAGTGCCTACATGAGTGTGGGAACTGAGCTCCCTGCTGATGAACAGACAAATTCTATAAAGGAGCTGTTATTATTTGACCTTTTTGTCAATGCTGGTATGAACCCTGTCCATGCCTTTGCAAAGGTTTGAACTTTCTCCTAAATAAATCTCAGAAAGTCAGTTGGTTTAGATACTTAAGTGATTTTTCCCAACGTCTGCCACCCTCAGTCCTCCCTCTGGTCTTCATATTTGACAGACATCAAAGGACTTGTTGTAAACTGGTTCTGTGTTCTTTATGAACGCCGTTTAATTTCTCAATAGAACTGTTTGAAATTCAGATCCTGCATAAACCAGACTGACCTGAAGTTTGTCTTGAATTTTTTTAAATGAAGAAAAGGAGATGTTGGTTTTAGGACTTCAGCATGAGTGAGTAAATGAAGTGAACTGCATACTGAAGACCACACTATATTCATTAACTTCACTTAATCTGATCATAGAGCAATGAGAAAACTATAGTTCACAACTGTACTTACTGAAGGCAACACTGGTGTGTGAGTATGTTTAGGCATTATGTAAAAATTTTCCAACCAACAATCGTCAGTCCAATAATCGACGACGGGCGATATATTTGCTCATGTGCAGACTTTTTGATGGGCGGAGCAATGTAAACATGCACGGACTGGATTGTGTGCAGAGAGGGTGTCAGGTCTGTTCTGTCAGTGCAGTGTGTTTGCTGCTGTCTTACCCCAGTGTGCCGGCTGCTGTGGCTACGAGTGGAGATGACAGTCGTGTCTCTGCTCCTCACTGTTCTCTCACCCAGAGGAGCTGCTTCCTCCACAGGCTCTGGACCACCAGCTGCAATCGCCTCTGGCAAAACCAACAATCACACAAAACACTATTTAAAATATTTTAAACATCATTTATTTATTTCCAATTTTTATTCATTATTGACACATTTAATTAATTATTTAATGGTGTATTTATTTAATTCATTTTGGCACTCCTGGCCCTGCGGCTGTGTTCATGAATTAATTTTATTGGTCAGTCTCACCCATCAAAGTCAGGGGGCGGGGTTAACACTGCCACTGCAGCTTGTCTAATGCCATCTGGTTGGTTACTGTGCAAAGTAAAGACAGGTGGATTCTAGATAATCGATTGCTATGACGTGGTGGTAGTGTGGACTTGTGAGGCAGCCAGGTATCCCAGAATGCATTTCAAATCACAAGCGACAAAAGCGCTCTAAACTGTAAGTAAAGTTTTAAAATAACCTGTTATTACACAGATCATGTTTGCAAAAGCGCTCTGATGTTTTTGGAGATGTTGCTAGCTTCGCTGACAGTCAGCTGAAAGAGTACCGAGCTCACAGCCCCGGTGTTATCAAGGTTAACAGAGTTTTAGACCAACTGGTTAGTTAAGCAATAGCTCTGCACGCCCCCCACTTTGGAAACCACTGAACTACAGTCATTGGAAGGAAATGGCTTTGGTCCATAACTGTTACAGACCAACTACAAACAGTGATAAGTTTTTAGCCTGATCTTAAAAGTAAAGAGATTGTCTGCTTCCAAAATCCAAACTGAGAGCTGTTTCCACATAAGATAATGTTCCTCCACTTTTAAATCTAACCTTTTCTTATATTATTTTATCTTAATGTCCTTACGGCTCTGACTTTAAAAGTAGAATGGGAGACAGGCTGTTAAAAGGCGGTGTGGCTTTCGCACTCTTGCCAAAGCGCTTGCTCACAGTGGGTCATATAATTTTTCACATTTTCTCTGTATTATTGTAGGGTCTTTAACTTGCAATGCTGCCTTTAGGTAACTGTTGTTGTGATTTGGTGCTATATAAATAAAACTAAACTGCACTTGCTGTCTTGGTACGTCTCCCCCCTTTCTTCTCTTACACAGTGGTACGATCCCAGTCTGTCTTCGTTTCTGCCCATCAAAAATAAAGTCACACCTCTGTCTACATGGACTCTCAGCAGGGCTGAAGATTCAGCTCCCACATCAATAATTGACATATGAAATCATCTCGCAGGCCAGATATAACTGTATTGGGACATACGTTTGACATCCCTGTTCTACACACAACACTCCCCTTCATCAACACACGATATCACATTTAGGTGACGAGGAAACAGTTCATTATAGAAAAAATAAAAATCCAAGCAGTGGTTAAAGTGCAGCAGCGCTGAATGAGCTGCACTGTGGCTCCCTCCTACCATCCTCCCTGTCACTGTACAGATCAGACTCAGAGGTGCCGACTTGTGTGCCTGCGAGCATCAGCTGTGGTGGCGGGAGCTGTGGCGGCCCTTCATCCAGCAGCTTTTTTAGCTTCTTCTCATACAGTTTCCGGGTGGATGCTGGGGGGACAAGACAAGGGTGATGTTGTAGCAGTGAAAGAACAACATGTTAATCCAAAGTATCTGTCCCCTTCCTAATTTTTTCATATTTGTCACACTTACGTGTTTGAGATCATCAAACAAATGTTAATAATAGTCAAAGTCAAGTCAAAATTGTGGGTGCTCTACACCAACTGTGCATGGAATAAAAACAGCAAGAGGAGATCTACCAAACAGGAGGAAGGCACACGATACAAAGGCTCATGTTAGAGTACAGGACGCAAAATGGTTTAAAGAGGTGCAATAGACTAGAGTCTGTGTGTGAGCGGCCTGAGTAATGAGGGTTACTCAGACCATGGTTCATATTGGTGGAGAGGGGTTACAGTTCAGATGGCCCAGGGGAAAAAGCTGTTTGGGGTGGGATACTGTGGGTCCGATACACACTAATGTCTGGGTTCAGGCTGAGGCAAATGTCTATCAGGTCCGACACAACGAGGCGTAAAAACTAAACACACAAACACAACAGGTGACATTCTTGAATGTCCTGGAAAACAACCCAAAAATATTTGTACGGTGTAAAACTGATGCTACAGCAGGACAACCAGGAACGCCGCAGAAAGCCTGTGCCATAACCTACAGCTATATCTGACATGGACCTCCTCAAAAATACCATTACATATGAGGTCATTAGAGTCCAACTGTTCAGTTTTTAAATTAGTCAGTGAGAGACTAACAATTATCATCTCAACAAAAGAAAAAATATTAGGTCTGAGCATTTCATAAATGGCTGATCGCATCCTGGGTGAATGTTTTTGGTTTGCGTCTCTATTTTTCCAAGTTTCACAACAGATCATTGAATAAATGCTATTTGCAGACATTGGGGCAAACTACAAACAATCTCAGAAACCTTGCTGACAACCAAAGCAACAAAGTTTTTGATGCAACACCCTCTTTGCAACTAATTTCACCCTGGGACTGTCTGCATCTGTCATTTTACAAATGCACACATCAAAAATGAAATAAAGAGAGATCATTGAAATTGTTCGAGTAAATCCAGCACCTGGATGACGTGAGGGGCTATGACAAAAGACATCCTGTAATCTCTGTGAGCACTACTGTGTCTGCAACGGTGAGCAGGTTTACACTCACCCACAATTGGCCCCACTTCCAGTCCACGTTGGAGCAGTTCCTCCCTCAGGCTCTTGTCACTCAGCGCAGTCACATCAAGCTCAATCGGTTGAATCTTGTCTGTTTTCCTGGTGGCTTTCTGTGGAGAAACAGCAGATCAGAGCCAGTTAACCACAAAGTAATGAATGACAGGAGTCAGCTAACACAGTTTTGTTGTTGCTAACACTGATCCATTTTCACATGAAGGACTCTTTACTCAAAGAACCACCACTCACACGGCTACGTTCACCATGCCACTGAAAAAAATATATACTCGGATGTTAAGCAACAGTAAAAATGAATATTGAATTATACATAGTTGCAGTACCAGCTTCCCACAGTAGTACTTTAGCACTGTCAGAGGTCAGTAAAGCTCCTGATTCAACAACATCAAATATTAAACTGTTACCATAAACATTAGCCTGACTGCCACATTAGCAGTGTGTCAGCTATCAGACTGTAGTTTGATATAAAGTGAATAATTATCACAGATGGAGTAATGAGGTGTGACAGAGTGATCGTTTCCAATGTTTCCATTTGTTTCTATGTCTTTACTTGTGTTGGTTAACAAACTTTAGTGAACAGGATTTACAAAAGGGGTTACACATAAAATTAAGAGGTTACCTGTCTTGCAGGTATCTATATGACCCTGTGTTACTGTACCTACATTAGAACCAATCCTTTGTTGGTCACTTAAAATATCTATTGTTTTATTTATTGCAATTTAGGCTATCAGATCACCAATAAAAAAGACATTTTTAATGTTAATGAGACTATGTAACTAGATAAATAAAGGATATATAAAGGCGACAGCTATTAATGTTAACAAAACGATCAGTCATTGGCAGGGATCAACAGCGTTTCTCACCAACAATGCTCCATCTGGTGGTAGATAGCTGCATAACATCAGGATGCCACCTGCACATTAAATGACTACTAATGTTCTTCTTCTATGGTTCATAAATAATATCTGTGATGTTCTTTGGTTTATTAGCAGGTTCTACAACATATTTTACCTCAACAGTCTGAAATGAAATGCTCCAAATCATTTGTAAACCAAATAAACAACTAAACTCTTCCCTTCTTAATCTAAAATACTTTTTTTTTTAATCTAACTTCTAATCGGGAAAATCAGTTAAAAATTAACAACTTAACATTTTAGAGAAATTCCTTATTTTTTGTTTCTTGTGTCTAGTGTTGTTACAATGCTACCCAAAACCAAAACCTTGGAGTATGCAGGAAGATTGGTTATTTTATTAATACTTCATTCATGAACCACCGTTGAGCAGATGTGCAAACACTTCCTTTAATTTCCTGAAAGGAAGCTGCCACAGGGGAAATATTTAGGTAGGAGAACGGCACAGTCTGAAGATGCTGGAGGCGTTTCATCATAGTCTGAAGTTTTCCTTCACTTAGCAGCCGACAGGAAATGACTTGTGAATCCAGCATAGTGGCAAGATGCTGTGTCTCCTAATTAGATCAAAACTAAAGGCAGCTCTGCCTTGGAGCAAATCAAATAAACACAGTAAATATGTTGCTGAATGCAGCAGTGACATCATGTTTCTAAAGATTCAACAGGAAAATCGTCAATAGCTATTGGTGCACAGGAAGCCTCAGCTTTCTTCTTAGATTAGGCTTTAGAACCTGCAACAAGGCTTTAGCTCCTTTGGAGCAACATGCTGTATGTGTGTGAGTGTGTATGCACAGCTATAAAAATGTGAATCCTGGTCGACTGAAGCAGAATTTATGGTTGAGCAGTGTAAGCACATTCGCAGTCCACTCTCCTCCACAAACTCCCGTCTGTCTGCAGAGAACAAAGTTCTAACATACAAAGAGCTGAAGTGAAACTCAGTGTTGGAAACAATGACAGTTGTGAAACAGCTGGATGTGAGCCCAGCTGTTTCACAATCACAGCAGCAGCTCCAAAAACTGCCTGAGGAGGAGGAGGAGGAGAGTGCCTCTGCAAACCCCACCCTGGCCTTCACAGCCATAACTGTGGAACAAACTCACTGCAGACTCTCAGACTGCTCACAGAGTCCTGGACAGACACTCACACATTCCTCACACTTCACAACAATCCATTCAAATCTCATTCAGACTGTTCGAACCAACATGTGAAAACATGAAGCTTTCCAGACTCGAAGAGCCACAGAGAGTATCCTCTTCCATATCAGTCACTCAAAAATGCCAGGAATGAATTTTTGGGCAGCTCCCACCTGTAGCCTGTAATCCCTCAGGTATGTGAGCAGCAGCTTTCACAAGATAATACTACTAGTATAGTCTGTCACTGCCTGTAGTTTTAAAGTGGGCCCACTCACCTTAAAACTGGAGATGTGTAAGATGCATTGTTTCTGTTACTACCTGAACTGATCAGCAATCTGCTTCACAGCCAAGCTCAGCTATTTAATGAGAAACCTGCTAAAACAGCTGAGTACTCACAGTGACTTCAGGAAGGATACCCCGCAGACTCCAACACCGCTTCCTGGTCTATAATACAAAGCAAAATACTGAAACTGATGTTTTCAGACACGTTTCCCTCGTTCCAGTTTTCATTCAATGTAGTCGCCAGAACCCTTCATTCACAGACGTCTGTCTCGGTCCGCATCTTTTCTATCTGTAAGTCTGTTTTCTATTTTAACATGTTTGATTTTATTTTCTGTTTATGCTATTTGTACAGCACTGTGTGATCCCCGCTTTATGCTTAATAAAGGTGGCATGGTACGATGGAGAGTCCCCTGCAGCTGCTGCTGGAGGATCGGTAAGGATTAGGGGCTGGATCTAAAGCAAAGAAGGAAACTCGGTGGGGAAGTGAGACCTGTGACACCTATTTGTGGGAAGTGATCTGGATTTGCTTTGCGATCCATTCACGAGACTAAACTTACACTTTCCAGCGGAATAAAGTTTCCAGACACGTCTGTGAGGAGAGTGCGCTGTGAGCCGTGTGTGATGGCACATTTCAACTGATGTGTCCGAAACTTTGCTGCGAACATTGACAGTAGTGAACAGACGACTGACCTGAGTTCAGAGCGTGGATTTTTGTGGCTGAGTTCCTGGTGGGTGTGGAAGTGTGTAAATGAGACGGGAGTGGGAGAGCACTTACTCTACCGGAGGAGCGGCTGGTATCAGGCAGCGCGGGCGGAGGCAGCTCGTCGTCGCTGGAGAACGAGTCCGCAGCTGCGGCCGCGGCGCGTCTGCTTTGGCCGGCCAGCTTCGAAAGATAGAGCTGCACGTACACGTCCTTAGTGGGGTTGCCGCTCGGCAGCTCCACGTTGTGGGCCAGCAGCTCGCTCTTTAGCTTCTCCTTGGTGAGCACAGAGGGGTCGTCCAGGTACTCCGGCATGTCGACCGAGCAACGGGGCACAAGTAACAGCTAACAGAAAACAGCGGAGCCGCTGATGACGGAACGGGAAACCAGCGCCACCCACTGGACCGAACTGGCACAGCCCTGTGTGCTTCAAAGCGGCAAGAACGTGGATATGAGCTGCTGTCTATGCTCGGAAGCAATCAAAGTGGGAAGAAATGAGGAATGCTGCACGGTCCTGACTGGAAGTGTCAGCTGGTTAAGCACACCTTCTTCCGCTGCAGGCTGGGACTGATCAGAGCCACAGAGGCTCAGTCACTGGGGAGAACTGATTCCCAACAAATCCAGCTCTTCATTAACAGACTGCTCACAGTGGGACTGGATACAGAAACACCGATATTCTATTAGATGTAAAATGATCATGTTGAACATGAAGATCAGACATCCTTTTGGGCACCATCACTGAAGTTTTGCTAAGATGTTACAGTTATGAACATTTTTGAGCTTTCTGCCTCACACCTGATGATCAGCTCTAAAAAACCCTGTTGCAGAAGTCAGCCAGTGCTATATTATTTTATAGATTTTAATTCTCTGAAACTGATGAACTATTGTTTACTCAAAACAAATAGTGTGGTTAGCAGAGAAACTACCAGACCTTCCTCACCTGCACACATGTTATGGATATGTTGTTTTCAACATCTGGAGTGTGTACTTACAGTAAGCCTGCACATTTAGCAGGCGTGACTTAAAGAAATAAAAGAAATAAAGTCCTTTTTTCTTTGTGCATTACTTTCAAATAAAAGCGTAATGCTCTGTTTATTTCATCACTGCGCACAAATGAAGACAGAAACCAAACAAGAAAGAATTTCTTCTCCTTTGTCACAAAACAATATTAGCTTCGACTTGGACATTTAACTTTAGATACTCAAGCAGGACATCATAAAATACTCAAAGCAGTGCTTCTTTAAGAAATGAAAGCCTCAGAACTTGGGCACTAAACTCATGTATTTCCGTAACCATGAACTGAAAACAAGCCTTCGTCCAGCTCATCAACACTGAAACCAAAACCGATGATGATGACGTCGTGCAGTTTGGGGTTGGCGGCTGTACGTTATAGAAGTTAGAAGACAGACAGAAGTGGGCTGATCAGAGAGAAAGCAGGCAGCAACGAGCTCACACTCACAGCTCTACTGCTTCACTCTGCAGCCCGTGCTGTCCATGGACTGTCGGTGTGCAAGTGAGTGGGTTTGTGGACTGATGCTGTGACAGACAGGCCAGTCTTATTATCCACGTCAGTTCTGATGGATGAAGATGCTCTGGACTTGGCTCCTTTTGTGGATCTTTGATGCTCAAGAAGGCGACGCTCTCTCCTCAGGCTTTTATCTCAGGGGTGGAGGTGTACAGCTGCTCAGGGTTCTCGCTCCCCAGGTCCTCTGAGGAGGAAGTGAGGAACAATGTGATACAGGGCAGCGTAGTATCATCACATATATCATAAAAGATGTGCTATGCTGTGGTATAATGTCATATGGGTAGTTCACAGAGCTCTGAGGTTACAACAGACAGGTCGGGAGCAGCACCACCGCCTCACAACCTCTGCCTCTTGTGCATATACAGTTCTGCTACTGTGTGTTTCTGCACAACACCACACAACTGAAACTCAGTGTTGTCAAAGACTGCTTTGTATTGCTCCAATCTTTATAAAAACCTTTTCATCATCAGTTCAGCATGTCTGTCATTACAGTAACAGATGCAGTGCTACGTAACTGAATCCAGATGAAAGCATGAACACATGTCATCAGTTAGAGTTCAGAGTTGGAGTTACCAGGAAGGACGCACTTCCACAGGCCGTAGGTTTTTCCCACCGCTGTCTGCCACAGTCGGAGCGTGCCATCCTCCGAGCCGCTCGCGTACAGCTCCCCATCAGGACTGAAGCGAACACAGTGCACCGGACCAAAGTGCCCCTTGTAGGATTCTGCAGACACATGAGCAGCAGCACCATTAGTTTCTTATTGGTTAGCTACTTATTTATGTTTCAATGGACCAAAGAATCAGGGTTCAAACATTTTTACATTTGCAGATAAGTTCAGGGTTTCCAACAGAACACCTAAAGCCCCACAGCCAGCCTGACTGAGCTGAGATGGTCAAACAGCGAGGTCTCATTTAAAATAAAAACTCTCTCTAGTGACATCATACTGGAGCAGAACACAAACCCAGCGCCAGAAACATTGGGATGATATGAACAGAACCTCATGAACCCATATCTGGGGACAGACTGTGGCTTGTGGCTCACGGTGCAGTGGAGGCAAGGCTGTGTGGAACACCTCAGTCTCCTGCAGTAGCACATCATGTTTTCATTACGCTAATTTTGAAATTGATGGCAGCAACATGTTTCAGCAAAGTTGGCACTGGAAAAGTAAATAACAGGCCAAAAAAAAGAGAATAAGCTCGAGGAATTTTCTGGTCAGGAACATGAGGGGGAATGAAAAGATCGTGTTAGAGAGGCAGAGGTTCACGCTCTGCGAAAACTGCACCTAGAAGTTGTGGAACATTTTCACAATGAAAGTCCTTAAAGTAACACTGAAGACTGAACATCACAATGTACAGAGTAAGACAAGTCTCCGTGTGCAAGGGACAAGGTCAGAAATAAGTACTAGATGGCTGAGATGTTCAGGGCTCAGGCAGCGCTGCAGAACAACAGGTATGACTGTGTGATGAAATCAGTGACCAGGCTCAGCAACACTTCACAAATCACCATGTGTGAACACAGCTCAGTGTGCCGTGCACACGTGCAGCTTAAAGCTCCATCATGCAGAGAAGAAGCCATCTGTGAACATGATCCACAAACACTGCTGTCTACACCAGAGCTCATTTCAAATGGACTGAGGCAAAGTCCTGCTCTCCTCAGCAGTTAAAAGAGGGGAGGATGGTGCACAGTGGGAAACACGACCCCGTTCTCTCTTCAACAGGTGTGTTGCTGCCATCAAATTTATAATGAACAGTTTGCTCAGTGTGATGATTTCATACGTTTCCTAGGTTCTGTTGTGAATAAAACATGACTTGCATTTATTCTGTATGCACTGATGGCTTCCATTTCTGCTTTCATTAAAGGACTCAGACTGCTCTTCTTTATGAAACAATTGAGCACTCAGCTGCTCACCCAGCTCTTCCTTAGTGCTGTAGTCAAACTTGTAGAGCTTGAAGTCGTCACCACCGGCAACAAAGAAGTCCTTCTCTGGATGCAAGGAGGCGGAGTTGATGGGAGCTGGGGCGTCCACAGTCTTGATCAATTCCAAGCTTGATAATATTAATAATAATAGAAACAACATTAAATAATAAATGATGACAACACTACAGTCCGCTTACACAATAACAAAGTCAGTAATAAATCAGCATTAACAGAGGTGGAGGATCCCTTCTGACTCATATAAGTCACTCAGTGACAATGAACGGGTGTGGCTGCAGGCTGACCTCAGAGCGTTGTAGAAAGCGATGGTCTTTCCGTACGTGATCACAAGAATCTCTCCATCAGCGACATACTCCATGCTGCTCACCGACGTGTCAAAGGTCAGTGTTTTCACCTCCTCCATGGAGCTCCTGTCCCAGAGCCTACACACACACACACAAACACGTACAGATTGGTTTCTATGCCTACTGTCAGAAGTGAGAGGTAAGACAGGTGAGGGCGAGTGTCACAGTGCACTGACCGGATGGTTTTGTCATCAGCAGCAGAGAGGATCTGCTGGTCGTTGTTGCACCACAGAGCCTTTTTTATGGCTGACGTGTGGCCTGAGATCTCCTGTGGAGCTGACAGGGACACAGAAACAACAGTCACACACATTACACCACCTGAAATCACTGCCTCAGAAAACACATCACATTACAGGTAACATCCACACCTGTCCTGGCTCAACCTTTGACCTTTAGGGCATAAAATTTCATAACTGCATTTGCTTCTTTGAGGCATATTTAGTTTTTGAAGTGTTCAGGATCTTGTGATTTTGCCAAGTCTTACTTTGTGCTCCAGCACAAACCGATGCTGCTGTATAACCACCCATACCCACAGAGTTCTGCAGTACATGCAGCACATGGGCAGTGATGGGAGCATGCACTGGTCATATGGTCTGACATACGTGTGCGCACGTGTGTCCACTCACCTGCTTCAGGGCTGCTCAGGTCATAGATACGTAGCAGTTTGTCATTACCTCCAGTTAGCAGGCAGTTGCTGTCCTGTCAAAAAGAGGCACGTATTCATGAGAGGCTCTTCAATGACACACCGATAAGTGCAGCGTGTAAAGCCAGATTTATGATCCTGCACATGTGTCAATGTGCACACAGTTTTCAGTTGTACAGAGGGGTGAGGGGGAGAGGGCTTGTCACCCATGTGAGACACGCTGCCGAATGTTATAGAGCAGGGAGCTAAGAACGAGGGAAAATGCGAAAAACAAACTCAAAAAACAGGCAGGCAGGGAATCTGCCCAAAAAATTCATTCCTGACATTTTTGAGTGACTGACATGGAAGATACTCGCTGTGACTCTTTGAGTCTGGAAAGTTTCATGTTTTTACATGTTAGTTTGAAAAGTCTGAATGAGATTTGGATGAATTGTTGTAAAGTGTGAAGAATGTGTGAGTGTCTGTCTAGGACTCTGTGAGGAGTCTGAGACTCTGAGCTGTGAGCGCTATAGAGCAGTTATGGCCGTGAAGGCCAGGGTGTGGTCTGCAGAGCCGCCCTCCCCCCTTTGGAGCTGCTGCTGTGATTGTGAAACAGCTGGGCTCACATCCAGACCAAACCCTGCTGAGATCCCACTGAGCCTCAGACACAGGAGTTTGCCTTTTTATGTGCCTTTCATTTTTCCCACTGTGTCAAACACTATCCAAACTTCATCATTGAATCCTCACATTTTCTGTGGGTTTTCCACCTTGCGTGTGTGTGTATTTTTATTTATTCAATTAGAGAGTGCAGTTTCTGGGTAAACACTTGCTCTGAATTCTTTTAGTTTGGTGCTTTAAGCAAAATTCATGGTTCCCCAAATGTGTCCATCTGCGTACACTATTCCAGAGTTCACCAGTAGCAGGAGAACTTCTGAGTGACTCTGAAGGTGTTTTCACACCTTTGGGCTTAGTTCATTTAAATCATCGTCATTCGAACCCAATCCAAACCAACTACCAGGTGTACATTAAAAGTTTGGGTTTAAAAAAAGTCATGTAGTCATGTCCTGATGCATGCTCAATCATCCAGGTAAGGAAATCCCAAGAAAGCTTTCAGTAGGAGAAACATTTATTAAGACTGATGAACAGAATCAAATTAGCCATGTAAGCTTTTTATTTTGCGATGCAACAAGGTACTACACATGTGCAAAGGTCAGTATGGGCTAGAAGCTAGCTGTGAAATGGATGTAATGTTTCCGTGTTCTCCAATTATCCACAACACAGCACCTGCTTCCATCCCAGACACATCTGGCCAATGAGCAGACTTTGAACATTCTCACGTGGTTTGTAGTGCCACATATTGGCTAGCTTGGAGTACAATTGGATTTTTGACCAAACCACGTGGAAAATCTAAAAATTTGCCAACTCAAACAATTCAGACCAGAGGAAACCAACTATAGGTGTGAAAACACCTCACGCACTACAACAGGTCATCCAGCTAATCGGGTTGCTTTTGAATGCAACACTGCAAAAATTCACTGGATATATGTTACAAACAACATACTTAATTACGGCAATTTCCGCACTATAAGGCGCTCTTAAAATCCTTGAATTTTCTCAAAAATCGACAGTGCACCTTGTGTATGAATTCTGGTTGTGCTTACTGACCTCAAACCGATTTAATGTGGTACACGGCGCTTAAAAATCTGTCAAAAAATGTTTTAGTACGACTTTGGTATGCTACGAAGCCGCACCGCTTGATGGATTGTCGGAGCATTATAGCTACCATAGTCTGGAGCTTCGCAGAGTAATACGTACTGTGCTTCAACATAATATTACTGAGAGTATTTGTGAATGAGTTAAATAAAGTTTGACTTTGCTGACTGTCTTGTTTGGCAAAACAAATCTTTACATCATATCTTTACATGTGATCACCAAATCTTTCACTAAATAGTGATTTGAACTTGAGCAGGCCAGGGCCGGTTAACTTCTGGTCAATGTTGATCACTAACCAGAACTGCTAGTTTCTCTTTGCAGCACACAAAGAACTTGTTTCACGGCACTGACTGGAGTTACAGTTTGAAAAGAAAAATGCAGCAGTGTGCTGAACAATAAATTTTACCATACCGACTCTGTATTCTGTTCTCGGTGAAAGGTCTGCATCAATCTAAACCCATGAGTAGAGAAACACATGTAACAAGCTCATGATGATGCAGAGGTGCACTGACCTGAGTAAAGCTGACAGTCTTCACAATGTGTTTGTGTGCCAGAGACAGGACCTCCTCTCCACTCACTGCATCCCACACCTTTCTGCAAAAGTCCACAAAGGAGCTGTAAACAATGTGTAAGTGTAATTTGTGTGAATGCAGAGGCTACTTTATGTAAGACACAAAGTGAGAAGATACATTTAGGCAGAAAATAAGAATGAAATAAGAGGAGCAGTAGGATATGCTATTGGCCACAGAGCTCAGGTCAGGATCAAACTAATAAAAATGGCTTCAGTTTTTTTCAGTGTAAAGCTTTTTCTTAGAAGGATGCTGGGTAAGCAAGGGTTACCATGGTGACCATTTCTATTACAAAGGCATGTGGGCTGCTTAAATGATCTAGCCAAGCTTGAAAGGTCCCTGGAGCCTCTACTAGTGCTCACATCTAACTGATCGATTATCAATACCATAGCATGAAGCAAAATTGTTTAAGGTTATCTTGAAATGAAATGAGACCAGATCACATATGAATGGAGGTTTTAGGGTACATACAACAATACAACACTGCCACTGGATGCATGACAGATGATCCACAGAGAGGAGCACTGAGGATCACTGCTTCTTTTCAGGTTTGGTTATTCAGAGTGTGTAAACTCACGCTGTGAAGTCGGCAGCTGCAGTCGCTGCTTTGGTGGCGTCTGTGTTTAGAGTGGCTCCCCAGACAGCGCCCTTGTGACCCAGAAACGTTCCTATCCAGTCCCCTGTGTCTCCCTGGCGCAACATGGGCTTGCCATCTGATGGAGAGAAGCAAAGAGGATGTGAGCATCACAGTGTAACAGCAGGTGGCAGTAATGACACACCACAGGTGTCTGCTATGCCCTGGTTGCTGACTGTGTGGCAAGAATGGGTCACTGACCTCTGGGGAAGTGATTTTTGATTGTTGATAGGTAGAACTGGTTGTAAAGAGTTGGTGCTCCACTGAAAGCCTCCTTACAGTTGCTTTTTTTGCAAGCAGACTGCCACAGACACAGTTTGTATGGAACATGCAGACTTGTCCGCAAACACTTGCCAGTTAGTTGCTAAGTAGTGGTGAAAGTGAAGAGTGCAGGGCAAACAAAATGTTTCCTTCAAAGCAAATGATGCATCTTTGGCAATGTGTTGGTTTAACTGTGAAACGGTTAGGCACAACGTTGACACTGAAAGCAAACCTTCAGTGTTCGGGAAATGTTTGCCTTCAATTGTAACAGATTCACTACTGCTCACTACTTCAATACTGATTAGCTAGTGAGTCGGCATCTTCCATGCAAGCTATTAATTAATGACTCTTTCTAAAAAAAGAAAAAGAAAGAATTTATGCAAGGAAATCAAGGAATATGAAAATAGTTTGCTTTCTTTCTCAAGGCAAACAGACGTTTTGATCTGTAGCATCTCAGTGACAGGAATACCATCTGACAGCCCACAGATCTGATCTGATCTGATCTGATCATGGAGACCTTCGGACATGATCAGATAATGACCAGGAGGATGTACTCTTTTCTATACAAAAAAGGTATACAATTCGAGATCAAACTTTGGGAGGAAGGTAAACATTAGTAGTTAAGCTAGCCGCATGTGCCTCTCTCTCTCTCTCAGGCTCGCGCACGCACGCGCCCCCGCACGCACAGACACACTTAATGACACCAGAAAACAACCAGTCATTCAATGGAAGAACATCATAGAAAGGGATCATTTTAAAACCCAACCCGCAACAGACCACGTCCAGTAGTAACACCAGATTCTCACAGCCTACTTTATGTTCATAGTCCTGCCAACAGCTCTCACCCTTGCAGGCGCTGATGAGGAAGTATCCATAAGGAGTAATTCCACTGAAGGCCAGGTCCACCACAGGCCGGGTGTGACCGGAGCAGGTGAGGGGTGTCTGTCTCATCGCCATGGTCCTCCGGCCGGCCGGGAGACGGTTCGCACTGACGGAGGAGAGGGTTGGATGCTAGCGGCTAGCTAGCAAGCGAGGACAACTAGCGGAGTTGAAGGATAACAAGATAACACGCTAACTTTGTAGATTAAGTTCTGTTGGATAGCAGCTAGATGCTGCCGCCCACACTGTGAATCAGTAAGAATAAATTGTAGGTCTGTCGAACAGCTCTACCTTCCAGCGAAGGAACGGCTACCGTGCTAATAGCTACAACATTGCAACTAACTAGCAACGTGCGACACGGCCAAACAACCAGAGACGATATTGCCGGGGTGTTACGCCAGTTCCGCTAATCACAATGATAACACTTCCGATGCCTTTCACAATAAAACTGTCATCGCTTCTAACTTTTTAATTTTTGAATGAACAAATATTGAATAAAGGCTTCTTCGGCAGTGCTGTGAGAAATTTTGATATCGATCCGATACCAAGTAAAAACGTCCAGTAACGTCGATACCAATACCAATTGGTTTTACACTATAAAGGAGGCTTTTGTAGAGGAAAGCAGTGTGTCATTATTTATTAGATGAATAATTATTAAATGCATCTTCTCTTGTCTAAATTTTATATAGGCTATAAATATTTATCGTTATTATCAATACCTGGATTGATCTACCACCACTATTCTTCATGAGCTACCTGTCAGCACGCTTTCGTTTTCATACTTTAATCATCGTGTAAAAGACCCAGTTAAAGGTACGACATGGAAGGCACCAACGCTACTGTGCAAACAGGACATACACTAATATTTCAAACAAGAGATTGATTTATATTGAGTGCACTTCAAGAGCCCGTGAACGATTTTAAAAAAAAGACGTGCAGCCGTATGCGACTGTTCAAAAAGTTACCTCCAGAGGGCGATGTGTGCAAGGGACGTATTACTGTAAACGCTCAGTGTGCAGCAGGATGACAGGGAGAAAAGAAGGTGCCTTGCTTCGCGGCTGCGGGCAGAGATGGCGTCCTGCTGCCGGTGAATAAGCAGAAAACCAAAGCAGAGGGAGGAGACAGGGTAAGAGAGGACGCATCTTTCCGAGCATCGCATGGCAGAGGACACTCCCGCTGCGATGGCGGCAGCGCTGTGAAAGCCGCGGATGCTCACTGGTGCTGTTTGAGTTGCGGGACGTTGGGACTCCCCTAGGGGAGGCGGTGGGGCTTGTTTTCTCCCTCAGGCAGGGCTCTCTGTTCGTTCGCCGCAGGGAAGAGAGGGCAGAGGGAGGGACAGAAGAGCGATGGCTGCCGGAGGAGCAGGATGCGGGGATACGGTAGAGGAATATCGGGCCGAGGTGGAGCGCCTGACCCGGGAGCTGGCGGAGGCCAATCGCGAGAAGATCCGGGCGGCGGAGTGTGGACTGGCGGTTCTGGAGGAGAACCAGAGCTTGAAGCAGCAGTACGCCGACCTGGAGGCCGAGCAGGAGGCACTAAGGCTGGAGCTGGAGCAGCTGCAGGAGGTGGGGTCAGCAGGGGTATGACTCCTTACTCGAAAGCCATGCACTGGTGGGATTAGCCGAGGCGTGACGCGTTTTTGACAGCACCTTCTCACCTGCAGCCGCTGGAGGATGTTATGAGGTCACACGGTGGTTCATTAAAGAGCCTGTCTGTGCTCACTTTACCTGTAGTCACACCTGCTGGACATGCCAGCTTTTTAGCCAGTATGGCTTCAGTAAGCTTGTCAAAGATTAAAGGCTGGTTGCTTTAAGCAATTTATTTAGTCTGTTTTTAAATCAAGCCATTATATTTCACACACTACGAACTTTCTGAGCAAAATGCTAAATTCCCCTCATACACCCACCATTTCTTTATATCTCGCTTCCAAGGAGTCTGGTTTTCTTGTCATTTTTAACTGGGGTTGATCAGCTTTAAAGTTCTTCTTTGGACAATGGCAGCTTTTTCCACTCATCTTTAGTCCAGTTCTTGTACCTGACCATTTTCAGAGGGATGGTTTTTGCTTTTGAATTCTTTTAACACTGACCCATGAATCATTCGAGCATAAAAAGGCACCGTATGACTGCACATAACAGACAACTTGGGAAAGAACCAGTTTAAATTATATCTTTAGGATCTTGTGTTGCAGGCTGCTGGAAACAACACACGTTATTATTACACGGGCTGTTGCTGTTGTTGAGCACCCACTGGACTTCCTGCTGCAAGTCTCAATTACCCAATCCCATACACATGCATTCAGTGCTTTAATCTGTGCACAATAGATACCAATAGATGCATTAGGAGCAGCTCTGGGTTCAGTACTCTGCCCAAGGCTACTTGTGGGCACAATAGGACTGCAGACTGGAGGAGTCAGTCTTCAGTCCACTGACCCGCTCCACCACCTGCCACACCTGCCCGTTTCTTTAGTTGCATCTACGGAAAATGCCAACAATAACACTGTTTGAATGCAAAAAGTATTTTTGCACCAACAAGGTGTTTTCCAAAAAGCGACCAGCTGAATGGTAGCTGGAGGACACACAGCATAGTATTAAGTGTGTCCTTCACAAATCTGAGAAGACTGGACAGGTGTCAGGTCTTCAAAAAAAAAAAACTTTCTACAGTATCTGACATGAGTCATGTCTTTAAGAAATAGGGAAAAAATCAATCCAAATATTAATTTTTCAGCAACACAACAATCCCAAACACACTGCAAGTGCACTAAAAGTATACGCGGATAAAAAAAAGCAGACAGTAGAATACAGTGAGTCAAGGACTCACCACCCTAGAACATTAACATTACCAAACTCTAACTGTGAACTCTTTGGCACAACTG
Organism: Hemichromis elongatus; assembly: GCA_015108515.1. Taxonomy (NCBI): domain Eukaryota; kingdom Metazoa; phylum Chordata; class Actinopteri; order Cichliformes; family Cichlidae; genus Hemichromis; species Hemichromis elongatus. Next base: position 22,901 of record VUQR01033687.1, read on the forward strand.
AGGGCAGCAAAGCAAACCACTTAATACAATAAAACAATGCTGGCACCTCATAAACCTGTTTGTGTCCATGTAACGAACATGAGATTAGTATTCGCTCTTTTTCAGTATTCCCAAATTTGCAGTCCATCACTGTCTTCAGTGTCAAAGATGAAGCATTTATGGCTCTATGAATGTGTGACTGTGGCTTTTTGTAGGAAAGCACTTGGAGTGTTCTGTAAGACTAGAAGAGCTTTATATAAATCTTAGTCCACATACCAGATCAGTGTCCGGGCTGGGTGAAGTTTGCCACTTAGAGCTAAATAACGGTTCAGTCTCCATTTCTGGTTGTGTGATAGTATTAAAGTTTTAGCTTTGCAACCAAACTCCTCGTGGACTTTGGTTTCGTGGATGGTGCCCGGCAGGTAATGGGAACAATCCTGGTGGATCCTTAGTTGGCAGGTGGTGCAGTGGTAAGCACTGTTTCGTCCCAGCAAGAATGACCTCAGTTTGACTTCACCATGTTTGTAGAGTGCAGTGTGGTGGAATTTCCATGTGTTTGTCCAAAGACATGTCATTAATAATAATAATAAATTTTATTTATAGGTGCCTTTAAGACTCCCAAGGTCACCTTACAAAAGCACAAGAACAATTAATGGGGTTATTGGTGATTAGGTGTTCCCTCCTAATCGACTGGTTTCTGTCTCTCTGTGCTAGCCCTGCATCAGGCTGGTGGTCTGTTCATGGGGGTACACCGCCTATCGTGCTATGGTACCTGGGGTAGGCTCCAGCCCCTCTGTGACTCTGATGAAGATAACAAGAAGAGAATAGATGGACATTAGCCAATTAGCAACATGAAACAGCACATTCTGCAAGGCTTAACTGTGTCAGAATTATTATGGAGTTTTATCCACATATTAGTGATAATGTTTTACATTAGAGATAATTTTAGGATTGTGTAATTTTTCTGATCTAACATTTATTGGAGAGCTGCTGTATGCTAACACTAGCTCACCAGTTTGTGAGAATGTGTATACGTGTCTGTGCAACTCCACTAATTTGGAGAATATTTCGTTTTCCATAAGGACTTTATTAAATTCAAGTGACCAGGCTACATCTCAACTGTCCCTGTCTCCATTCTGCCTTCTTTTTAAAAATACATTGATTACAGAGATGACCTGTGAGTCTGCCCTATTCAAAGGTAAAAGTATTACTGTATATTTCTAAAGGAGCAGGACTAAATCCAGGATTCATTTTTGTATTTTTTACAGTTTGTCTTAATGCATGCTCAAACATCCTGCATGCATCAAAGCATTTTAACCCACTTTGGCAAGAACAGCTAAAGCTGGTACATCAGTATGAGTGAGCTGGCAGATTACAGGAGATTCAGCCTCAGATGCAGATAGAACAGAATCAATCTTAATATGAACAGCAACAACCAAGACTTAAGTTAACATAGAAGCAGTTACCACCATCATACTCTCACTCATCATTTGTTATTGCTCATTAATAAGACAAAGGTATTTCTTATCTGATTATTTAACTCATTGATGGAATAATTAATAGATTACTCAATTACTAAAATAATCCATGGATACAGGCCTACTCTCATCACATGAGGGTATGCATTGTCATGTACCAGGAGGAACGTAGGATCCGCTGCACCAGCATAGTCTGACACATAGACCTAACAAGAAGACCTAATAATTATTTTTGAGTATCTAAGGGATGATTAAAGGTCACTAACTATATGCTTTGTCAAAAAGGAAAATTTTAAGTCTAATCTTAAAAGTAGAGACAGTGTCTGTCTCCCAAATCCAAACTGGGAGCTGTTTCCACAGATGAGGATCCAGAAAGCTAAAGGCCCAGGCTCCCATTTGACTGTTAAATGTCCAAGGAACTGCAAGTAAGCCATCAGTCTTAGAGCGGGGTGATTAGTTGGGGCCTGATTATTCACATAGAAATGTCTACGAAGGATTTTAAATTTGATTTGATATTTAACAAGAAATCAATGAAGAGATGCCAGTTTGGGGGAAATGGGTACTAGAAAGAGAGAGCATATCAGTATTTTGGATCAACAGAAGGGTTTTCAACAAGTTTTTAGGGCAGCCCATTATTAATAATAACAATAATATTACATATAATAATACATTTTATTTGAAAGCACCCTTCAGAACACTCAAAGACACTGTACACAGCAGAATAATAAAAGCAACATAAAAGCAAGCAGTTTACACAATCATAAAAGCATAAGACATAAAACAAATTTAAAATAGCAGAATGGAGAGGTTATGTGGGATAAGCTGTCACTTATTTTGAATAAATGATTTTTGAGTCTGGACTTAAAAAGAGAGAAGGAAATGATATTTCTTAAATCAGAATGAATAATGAATTACACAAGTCCAGCCTAGAAGTAATAAATGCAAGAACCAGTTTTCAACATCACCCTGAAAGAGGATGTTTCTAATTTTAGAGATATTGCACAAATGCAAGAAAGCAGTCCTACATATTTGCTTAATATGTGCATTGAAGGACCTTTTTATTATATTTAGGGCCGAGTACAATAACCTCATTTATATCTGAATTAAGAAAGAAAGTTAGAGGTCATCCAGTTTTTTATGACATTCCTGCAGTTTAACTAATTGGTGTGTGTTATCTGGCTTTATGGATAAATAAAGTTGTGTATCATCTGCATAGCAGTGAAAATGTATACTTCTGATGCTGCTGCCTAAGGGAAGCATGTATAATGTAAACAGAATTGGTCCTAGCACTGAACCCTGTGGAAGTCCATAATTAACCTTTGTGTATGAAGAGGACTCTCCATTTACATGAACAAAGTGGAGTCTATTAGATAGATATGATACAAACCACTGTAGCGCAGTACCTGTAATACCTACAGCATGCTCTAATCGCTCTAATAGAATATTATGGTCAACAGTATGGAACGCTGCACTGAGGTCTAGCAGGACAAGCACAGAGAGACCAGATTTTTCACACATGGTTTCAGAGATCAGAGGTTACCCACAGGTTTTATTCATCTCTATTTGTCATATTTCTGCTTATATGAAACCTTACTTACTTTCTTTGTAGAGAAACTGTGATAAATATGATTTTTTATTGGTCAGCTTTACTCTTTACTCCAGCTGAGATAGCTATTTTAGAAATAGTCTGAACTATCCTTTTCTGTGCTGTTGTAAGTCCAGGTCCTCTGCTGTGGAATAATTTTTCTGTCAAACATTCATTACATGGTCACAGGTATTCGCTGGGATTCGGCTTATTGGTTCCACTTGCACTACAATCAGCTGACTTCAGTTTATGAGCCAGAGAATGAAAATAATTGGTGCAGTCTACACTCTCGATATGGACATTACTTTTATTTTTATTGCACAAAAGGATGCAAGTGCGATGGTAAAGTGCAACAGCTGTGTTATGCTGCTAACGCAACTTTGGCTCATTGCAAGCATCTGCATAGACAGCAAGCTAATAGAAAAAAAAGAGAGAGAAGGGAAAAAAGGATTATAAAAAGCTAAATCCACAACTCAAAAGCACTGCTAAAAATGATCGGAGCAGTGTGAAGTCACTCTTGAGCTTGAGTTTGTTGATTCAGGTCTGTGTGAGTCCTGTAAGCTACCTTCTTGTTCTCCGTCATCTGTTTCGTTAGCAGTGCTTAAAAACCTTTGCACCCACTGTATCCTGTACACATTGTAGTCACACCTCGTCTCCCTACACACCAAAATCTAGAACTCAGTTATTTAAGACAAAATTCTCAAGCTGCTAGTAAGTAAAACTTACAAGTAGAGCTCCAGCTCTGCTTTTCCATGTGACTTTGAGGTTGCTAGAGTGTGATTTGTCTGTTTTTTCATTACTGGGCTGAACCATCAACGTCTGACTCCTCATTTCTTAGCCGGAGACCGCCAAACAGTATCTTCCTAACATACACATTCATATTATGTCCTACAATTTTGCCTTCTTTAAGTCCATCATTTTGTCTTTTTCTATTTTCTTGGTCATCCACTCGGCACCACAATATTTCAAGAGGCCTGGCTGACACTTTGTTTGCCCTCACTAGGCTAGCTACTGTATGCTGTCCTTCACTTTAGACTTTCTGTTTCTACGACTCTTGTTTAAAGCGAACTCCCAGTGTTTATGTGTTCTGCGGTGTCAGATTTAGTAATGGACATGTCATTCGCCACTACATTCAGTGTGGCACCAACTTGGTGATTTCTGCAAAGAGGTAATCTGTGCTAGTTGTCTTCTTAGGTTCTGTGGCATCTGAATTAGCAGGGTTAGGATTAGCAGTTGCTGTTGTTTTCAGAAAAATTTGAATGCTTTTTTTGGTCTGACTCATCCTTGCAACTGGTATAAATGATTTACATGCAAAGCAAGCACGGCTGGCGTGGCTGCTGAGTTTTTTCCATGTACCTGCACCCGTGAAATGACATTAGATACTAATTGTATTTTTTGTCACTTTTTTGATGACTTTGACATCAAATTCTTTTTGATGTTTCTGTCTTTTCTTTCATTCTCTGTTAAAGTGATCCCCCACAGCTTTAACAATGTTGGGTCCTAGGTTCTGGACAATTCAATACAGATGGTATACTTTGTCCCTTTTTTTCTATGAATGCTTTTATTCCACTGGGAGTGTATTAATAAGGGGCAGCTTAACAATTTTGCACAGTACTGTTAAGGTTTTAGCTGAAAAAGTACTGATGCCAGGAGCTCAGAATCAAAAAGCACAGGTCTATTAATAGCCAACCTGAGTGAGTGGGATATGTGACAAATGCAGTGAGTCCATGAGTGTAGCCAACGAGACTAAAAACAGAAGGGGACTGAGTGACCCCTCTGTGATGTCATGCCGATGGGACTCCTCCCTTTGCAGTCGTCAGACACTGCCATCCTTACTCACCTAATGTTGTGGGATGGATTCTTTCCCTCTGCAGGTACTTTGGAAGAAAAGCCTTTATGCCAGCAAAAATTAGTTAGTAGAAAGAAATTCTTAACCAGGAGGAGCTTTGTTTGAAAATTGCTGAGATATGATTCATTTCAAAGATAGATTGAGAAGCTGTGGTGACTTGGTATTGGCTTCTATATCTGATCTTTGTCAGTTGTGAAAGGGACAACCAAAACTCATTGGCTCTTAAAAACAGGCTAGAGGTCTAAAAGATGGATGCCTGGAGAGGGAAAGGGAAGCACACGCACAAAAATGGAGAGGATGCGATGAATTATTCATCAAGGATGGGCCTATGATGAGTCCAACCCTGTGGGCTGGTTGTGTGACAGCTTATTGTAACACATAAAGATGTTATCTTGCAAAGCAACCTCTGGTGGTTTGGTCACAGAAAAATGCTTAAAAGGACTTCTTTTTGCATTCTGAAGTCAAACTCATTATAATGGGGGCAATGTAGAGTCATGTGAAAAAGAAAGTATGCCCTTTAAGGTTTTTATATATCAGGACATAATAAAAAATCTATCACTAAACTCAGACACTTCAGTGGTGTGTTAACACGATACCAAGAATGAAAGATTTCTCATATCTATCATCTAAATAATTTAGTGTAACTTGTAGTTGTATTGTATCAGTACAATTCAGCTACGGGGACCTAGTAACTGTATTGAGCTCCAGGACACGTACTGATGGTTGGAAAATCTTCTTCAGCATGTTCTATTAGAGAGCAGGATTCATGGTTCCATCATCTATGCCATACTGGCTAATGAAAATTATCTTAGCCTTCAGAAACTGTAGTTAGTAACAGTTAATTCACAATTTAATAGGGGGAGCAATTGCTTTTTCACACAGGGTCAGATAGGTTTGTCAAAAAGGCACAGGGGCCAGTTTGACATCAAACAGAACAGCGATTGATTTTATTGTAAACACGAGAGAAACAAATACAAAGTGTGGGTGAGTAGGAAGGGATGTGAGCATGAGGTGGAGAATGACTGATGTGGGGCACTGTAGCAGAGGAAGAATGTAGTTAGATTTAGTGATGAGGAGTAAGAACTAGACCAGAGGAATATTGCACTTGTTGGTTTAGTTGAAGGTGGAGGTAATAAAGTTTAAGGGGGAGGCAGCTGAGTTCAACGGGTTAGTGAAAAAAAAAATGCAGTTCTGACCTTAAGTTCCAGACAATGGGGGACATGTGAAGGCGGTAAGTGTTTAGACAGGTGAGTCTGTGGAGAGGTGAAGAATCTTGCCAATAAGACCAGGGTTCAGGGAATTGACTGCAGGTTAGCAAAGCGACGACTGGATGAGGAAAAACTGTAGACATAAGGAAACTTGGTAAGTACAAAGCATGAGCAGGGAACACAAGGAGCAATGAGGCGTGTACCCCATCACGAGGTCTTTAAATACAGCCTCGCTGATTACCACCAATGGATGTCAGGTAAGCAGAGACAGTGGAGACAGCTGGAGTCTGCTCTGAGGACAGACCCAGGCAAACACCAGACGCTCAATCGGATCCTAACAGGTTTTTTTTTTTTTTTTTTTACCTCTAATAAGTGGAATCATCATTTTAAAAATGCTTTTAGTATTTACTCAGGGTATCTTTGACTCTATAGCTTTGAAAAACACAGTAACCAAAATATTAATGGGAAAATTTTAGTGAAAACCTCTGTCATCACTCCTTATTAATGTTCATGATCGCTGGTAGCAGTTTTTCCTGTTTGTTTATTTCTTATATTTTTTTTGTGTTACAAGGAAACACATATTTTAAATTCTTTTACCTCATTATCACATTCTTAAACATGAATCCAGCATATAATCAATGTGATACATGAGTTAAACACTTTTACACATATTGTTTAAGATGTGTTAAAGGTACTGCGCTGCAGTAGTTTGTATCCCATCAATCTAATAGACTCCAATTTCTTCATGTAAATGCAGAATCCTCTTTACACACTAAGGTTAATTATGGGGTTCCACAGGGTTCCATGCTAGGACCAGTTCTGTTTACATTATATAAGTTCCCTTTAGAAGACATAGCATATATTGATGATACCCAACTTTATCTGTGCATGAAGCCAGATAACAAGCACCAATTAGTCAAACTGAAGTAATGTCTTAAAGACATAAAAGAGCTGTATGACTTTTTATTTTCTGCCTCTAAATTCAGATAAAACAGGTGATTGTACTCGGCCCTAAAAATGTTAGAAATATGGCGACTAATCAAACACTTACTCTGAATGGTAAATGATAAATAGATAGGTAAATGGACATGTTCTCATGTAGCAATTTTCATGTCCTTGGTCTCCACTAATTACGTTAAAAGTACATGAAACAATATAAAAATAAAGGATAAAATAACTGATGCATCATTTATACAAGGTGAAAGGGACTTTCATCTTTGTACCTTTCTCTCCAGGTAAAATCAAGAGAAATAATCCTTTCCCCTCCTGTCCTTTTCCAGGCATTTGGCCAGGCATACTCCACCCAACGTAAGGTCGCAGAGGACGGGGAGAACAATGAGGAGACACTATTGCAGGAGTCTGCCACCAAGGAGGCCTACTTTAGGGGCCGTCTCCTGGAGCTTCAGTTGGAACTGAATCACAGTCGAGTGGCTGCCTCCAGCGCGCAGGCTGACAGCGAGCACCTGAGCAGCCTGCTGCAGGAGCTCAGGGAGGTACGGTACAATTGTGAGGTTTTCTTGTTTCATAGAGTCACTTACTCTGGAAGTTTAGACTTATGGATAGCTTGATAGAGTTTTTTTAAAGTGTCAGCAAACCTCTAATTTTTAGTACAGGCTGTAAATAAAAGAGGGGCACAGCCACTCACTACTTAGCGAGGACCTGATGGCACTGTCACATCACGATGTCGGTGCTTTGAAAACAGATGTACAAGTGAGGGATGGACCTGCCTGGGCATGCTCAAAAGTTTAATAATCAGAATGTAGGCTTTCCCTGGTGCATACCCTGCTTCATCATGCTTTTTGACTGTAAATGAGACCCTCTACATACACTCATGGCCAAAGGTTTTGAGAATGACACAAATATTGGTTTTCAGAAAGTTTCCTGCTTCAGGTTTTAGGATGGCAGTTTGCATTTACTCCAGCATGTAATGAAGAGTGATCAGATGAACTGCAAAGTCTTTTTTTGCCATGAAAATAAACTTAATCCCAAAAATTCCATTTCCACTGCATTTCATTGCTGCCTGCTGAGATCATTTCAATAAACTTCTCCTTAACACAGGTGAAAATGATGATGAGCACAAACCATTACATTACATTATGATGACTGAGTTAGAATAGCATACTGGAATCGTTAAAATGAGGGTGATGCTTGAAATGATTGTTTTTCCTGTAAACCACGGTTACCTTCAAGAGAACACGTAACCATTTGATTGCAGCTAAATCAACCATTTATCGGACATCATCAAGAACTTCAAGGAGAGAGGTTCAACTGTTGTGAAGAAGGCTTCAGGGAACTCAAGCAAGCGCTGGAATGGTCTCCTAAAGAGGATTCAACTGTGGGATTGGAGTGCCACCAGTGCAGAGCTTGCTCAGGAATGGCAGCAGGCAGGTGTGAATTCATCTGCATGCACAGTGAAGTCAAGACTTTTGGAAGATGCCTAGGTTCAAGAAAGGCAGGAAAGAAGCCACCCTGCCTCCCCCCAAAAAACCCCATCAGGGACAGACTGATATTCTGTAAAAGGTACAGCGTGTGGACTGCTGAGGACTGGGGTAAAGTCTTTTTTTCTGACGAAGCCCCTTTCCGATTGTTTGGAGTATCTGGAAAAAGGACTGTCCAGAGACGAAAAGGTAAGTGCTACCGTCAGGCCTGTCTCATGCCAATAATAAAGCATCATAAGACCATTCACGTGTGGAGCTGCTTCTCATTCAAGGGAGTGAGTTCACTCACTTTTTTGCCAAAAAATACAGCCATGAATAAAGAGGATTGACTGCAAGTGTCATGGCGTGTGGAAGAAGCGGACTCGAACGCAGATCTCCTTAGCAATGAGACAGTGAATTTATTTACAGAGTGAAATAATATAGTCCGGTGAAGTCCCTCGGCCGGCTCCCCGTGGTTAATTCAACCTGCTCCCGTGTTCTCCTCTCCACCTCCTGGTGCGAAAGACAAAAAAAAAAGAGTAAGAAGCAATCCAAAAGCGATTGGGAAAGAGCACACGATCAAAACGCTACTTACGAGCTTAGCCTAATGATCCAGCACTGACTGAAGCCTGGTCACAGCGTTAAATACACTGGGTTCTGATGGTGGATAATTCACGGCAGCTGGTGAATGTTAATTAATCAGCGGTGTGCCGAAACTCCGAACTGAGCTACTTCTGGGTTGGTGGACCTGCCTCCGGGGCAGCGCGGCTCCATCAAAATAAACACAAACATAAATGATCAGGTCACCCAGCAGGGCTGGTCAGACCATGACAGCAAGTTCTCAAGCCAAGAACAATCCAAAACGTCCTCCGACAGCAACTTCTTTTAACCATCCAAGAACAGTTTGGTGAAGAACAATCAATTTTTTCTAGGATGATGGAGCACCGTGCCATAAGGCCAAAGTGATAACTAAGTGGCTTTTGGAACAAAACATTGAAATCTTGGGTCCAGGGCCAGGAAACTCCCCAGACCTTAATTCAGTTGAGAACTTGCAGTAAATCCTCAAGAGGCGGGTGGATAAACAAAAACCCACTAATTCTGATAAACTTTTGCATTGCATTGATTATGAAAAAATGGGTTGCCATCAGTCAGGATTTGGCCCAAAAAACTGTCGACCGCCTCCCACAGCCAATTGCAGAGCTATTGAAAATGAAGGGCCAACACTGCAAATACTGACTCTTTAGATAAACTTGATATAATTGCCAAGAAAAGCTCTTGGCTCTAGACAGAGGCAGTCGTTTTTTCTCCCTTATCTTTCCTGTTTGGCTTCTCATGTCTCTGTGTAGTCTCGCCTATGTCTAACCCCCAGAAAGTCTCAGACTTGTTCTTTAAAAACCTAAAGAAGAATTATGGATTTGATCAGTTGGTCCCTTAACAAAATTGACACCCTCTTCTTGACGAGAAGCATGGGCTTGGAAGAACCCGATTGTCCCGCGCACACGTTTGCTGCTGGATACTTGATGGTTGGTTGCATCGTGTGCCTGACGACACTCTTGATGGAAAACATTGAATGACATCTACCAAGTCGGAACTACGATAACAGAGTTCTGGCTGAGAATTGAGAGACCTGGTGACCAGTGACAGACATTAGAACAACTGTAAAACTGGATGCAGTTTGTTCGCACTAACCAAAACAACTGCCATCTTCATCTCATGCAGCCCCCCTGGCACAAGCGGGATGCTTAAGGCAAAGCTGACGGGAATAACAATTCTCCCTTAGAAAACAAGACTGATGTTGTGACTCTCTTTTCCCTCCTTCAAGGTCACCTGTGTCGACTTTTGCCTAACAGTGTGAGGGGACACTTTCTCTCAGCTGAACATGGAACACGCAAACACACAAACACGCATACATACGCACACACACTGACACAAACCGACACAAACCTACAGTCACCCCCTCCAAATGACTTTAAAGCTTATGTCTTCTGTGTTGTGAGATTTGATGACTCATGTGCTGAGGTGTTTTTTCTGTTCTCAAATTGATCTCGCAGTTGGCGCTCAGTCTGGGGGGGAGTTCTTTTCTTCTCCTCATCTTTCCTTATGTTGTGCATTTTCCATTGTTATATCTCTCTGAACTGTTTTCCCCATGTGATGTTTGTGTAATGTATGTATGGTCGGAAGGGTAAGATGGCACTGGGATAAGGCCGGCAGCCTTAACCCAATTTCCTTCGGGGTCAACTTTTGCATTAATAAAGTTTTATTGAATTGAATTGAAAACGTATAAAGTGCTTTTAATTATACCTCAGTAAATCACAGAAGCAACTAAAAAATCTAAAAACACTGAAGCAGCAAACATTGTATCATTCTCAAAACTTTCGGCCATGACTGTATATGAGCTTCATTCTGTATTTTTTAATGTCAGTTTTTTATGGTTTTGTGTGGAGATATACTGTAATCCATCCTTCAACTTCCCCCTTTTAATAATTTCATATTGCAAACTATAAATACAGGCTCCATTACCTTCCTTTGTATAAACTGTGTCATAAGCAGCATGCAGCTCCAGCTCTGTTTTTGTGCTGTCTTAGCAGAGCAATGAGATGTTGGAGCTACAGCGGACCAGAATGCGAGAGGAGATCAGAGAATACAAATTCAGAGAGTCGCGGCTTCTCCAGGACTACACTGAGCTGGAGGAGGAGAACATCTCTCTGCAGAAACTGGTGTCAACCCTTAAACAGAGTCAGGTACAGACAATGCTCAAGTAAAGACATAAAACTGTATGTATGATGCTAAAAGTCATTACACTTTAGCACCGTCTTTGACTTATTAGCTACAGCCACTAGACAGTTACATCTGCTCCCTGCTGGATCAGCTCTCAGTCAAAGGTGTACACTGTCTAATCTATTAAGAGGTCCAAAAGATTAAAAAGCACAATTCATCTAACACAAGGAGAAGATTACCCTTCTATGTCCATAGCTGCTGCTGACAGTCCTCTGTCTTTCTGTATACTTTTTTTCTGAGTGATCTCTGAGAATCTATTCATTAGTCAGTGTTCTTACCCACATAACCAGCAACAATTTCAGGAGAGTCTGGAGCCTGTCCCAGCTGTAAACCAGGTATGCCCTGGCAGATGACAATGTGTGGTCAGGTTAGAGCAAACACCCACATAGCAAAATTGGTATGGCCCAGATCTGGCCTACGGAATGTGAGACATGGCCCACATACCGCAAAGAATGACAGCCCTTTGGTGGGCCATGTCGGATTTGCCAGAGGTGGCCCACACATTGGCCAGCACAAGGCCAGCTGCAGACACACTGGTGGTTTTGTGCTGGTCCATGTGTGGGCCACCTACGGCAAACCTGATCTGGGCCACCAAAGGGCCATCATTCTTTGCAGTATGTGGGCCATGTGTAAGTTGTGTGCAGCCACGGGCCCGTTGTAGACACACTGCTGGCCCTGTGCTGGCCCAGAACAGTTTCAGCTTTGGCACCGGATGTCAGCCCTAATGTGTACCTTAACTAAGCCATGTAATAACAACATGTGCCGGAACATAATAGTGCAAAAGTAACATGACGAAAGTCTGTTCAGACACTGAATGGCCTGATTATTACTGTAATATATGCTTGAGCTGACTGCCAATCATGCCTCAAATGAGTCGTCCTCGGTTAGAAGGAATGGCACGCCACAGTGATGTAGTTCAATGATTTTAATGAACGAGGTGGGGTGTGATCATGTGTGTATGTGGGTGTGGGTGTGTGTGTGTGTGTGTGTGTGTGTGTGTGTGTGTGTGCAAACAGAAGAACAAACATGTGTATCAATCACCATGGACAACATCACAATACTGTAGGTTTTCAGCACAATGCTATCCATCTGCAATTTAATAACATGGCCACTAGATGGCACCCTAAGACCACAAATGGCCCTATACACATAGCCAGGCAGGATCGATACAGGTTATAACGACTCAGGCGATAATTAAAGTAAATAGTTACATTCCCCCGCAACTGTAATGCTGAACAATAAGTCGGACAGAAAATGAAATACGGGCTGAACTAAGGCTGACAGTAGTTTCCCAAAACCGCATCATAGCAATAGTAATGGAAGTAGCTTTGTACTAAGCTAATAACACAGATAAAGTTAAACAATGTCACTCTTATTGTACAATACTCACATGGTAAGCACGCACACAATATAATCTCACACAGGAACACAAGTAAACCCGTTACACCTCCGACACCTATCAGCCGTGCCGAAAATGAACTGAAAACGTTTCCAACAGGAAGTACAGTATTAGAGTGCATCATGGGTAATGCAGTCCAAACCAGATGCAGCAAAACAAGTGGACTTTTAACAGCCCCCCCTGTATTTGTATGCAACATAGGTACTGTCTTTAACCTTGACCTCAGCAGCTCGAACAATGCCATCTGTCCCTGGGAAAACTTTGGAAATGGTACCCACAGGCCAAAGGGCTCTAGGCAGATT
>VUQR01033689.1:0-11961 GCA_015108515.1 Hemichromis elongatus
GGCCTGATATCATAGAAGCAGGTCTGATTTCATCATTTAATATCATGCTGCAATCAGTTGTTTCTAATTAACTAAATTAACTATTAATTAAATAGTACAATAGCATGCACTTTTCTACACAAACTGTAGTTTTTGTCATTCATGCACTATAATAAACTCTTGTTGCCTCATTTATCCAAAATTAAATGTCAGAAATATTTAATGTGTTGTGTATTTGTCGTTCAACAGGTCTGATCTATGTGAGACAACACCTTGACCAGATGGCAGAGGCTGGGGAGGAGCAAGTCAAGCAACATTCATCAGATGAAGAAGACTTCTTTTCAATGAAGTCCAAAAGGCCACAAGGTATAGGGGAGCTGGATGGGTACCTTGCCCGTGTCTCGGACAAGATGGATCTGCTGAATTCATTTCCACACATCAAAAACTTTCTCTCAAACTTACACTGGCCTGCCTGCCTCAGCTGCCTGCGAGCGTCTCTTTGGCTGTGCTGGACTACTGTTAACTGCAAAGCGAGCAAGGATGAGCTCTACTAACTTTGAAAATCAACTGCTCCTCAAAATTAACGGGAAGTTCAGAGAGTAACACTCTAGGATGGACACAAAGGAACTTTAATCTAGAAGTAGAGTAGGGCAGGGTCAAGTTTAAAAAAAATAAACATTTTTAAAGCAGCTGCTGTACAGTTCAGTACTTGTTCTCTTATTTGACAGTCTAGAAAACATTCTCATGTAAAAGAATGATATGGTTTTGTATTGAAAACACTGCTAAAATTTCAGCAAAGTAATAGTACTTTTACTTGATTAAAGTATTTTAGTACTCTTTCCACCTCTGAGATTCAGATATTCTATGGACCCCACTTAAGTCTTTTAAAGGCATTATTTCGGTTCTCTATAAAACATTGCATAACCCGTCTTCTACAACTATTAAGCAGAAATGGGAGCGGGACCTGGAAATTGATTCGACAGAGGAACAATGGGCCAAAATGTTAAAGAGAGTTCATACCTCTTCAATGTGTGCTAGACTGGCTACAATGTAAAGTCCTACATTGAGTTCACTGGTCAAAAGATAAATTAGCAGAGAGGTTCCCAGGTGTCGATCCCACCTGTGATCGCTGTATGGTAGCTCCAGGTACATACTTTCACACCTTCTGGAGTTGTTCAACACTTGTCACCTTCTGGACACTCATATTCGAGTCACTTTCTGGCACTTTCGGGCTACATTTACACCCATGCCCTTTTGGCCCTTTTTGGAGTCCCCCTTGTCCCATGCCCCCTTAACAAATTCCAGGCTGACTTCTTAGCCTTCTGTACACTACTAGCTTGTAGATTGATTCTTCTAAACTGGAAGAGTAAAGTGCCTCCTTCTCACTCTCAATGGATTAAGGATATCTTATCAATGTCATGACGTATAAGATAAGGAACACGCTTAATGGCAGGACTGCTAGGTTTTGTGAGGTGTGGCTGCCTTTTTTAATCCTATGTAAAGGATAAACTAGACAACGCAGTATGACTATCTGTGTAATGCTTGCTACAGGACTAATGTACCACATCTTGTTAAGAACTGTTTTGTTAATTTTTTTCTTTTGTTGTTGTTTTTTCTCTTTGCATAGAGTCTTAAAGTTTGTGTTGTTGTTTTAGCTATGTAAAATCTCTCATAAATAAAGTAAAAAAAATAATTAAAAAAAATGGCTCATAGACACATGAGAGCAACCAAAAAAAACCAGCCCTGGACCTTGACTGGGCCCAGCCCAAAGTAATCGGCGACACGGAAACTCGGGAACAATAATGCTCGGCATGAGTGTTATATGTCGGTTAGTCTGTGACATTTAGAGGCTTCAGTATCTAATGACCGCATTTTTTTTCTCTTGCCTTCTCAGCCCCACCCTTTTCTGTCCTTTTTTTACTTTCAGCCGTGTTTTGCATCGTTTCTTTCCATCGTCTTTGCCTCCTACTCCACTTCTTCCTCCTACTCCTTTTCTTTTTCTCCTTGCCTGGCGGCCACAGCCAATGCAGCTGGCATCCAACTTAGAGGTGCAGTGCTGCCCCCTAGAGTACTGGAGTGTGAAAGAGATTAGTGGGGGCGAAAGAAACGTGTTGAAAGCATGTGTGGAGAGTGGTGGGCCGGCCCGCCGGCCTTCCTGGAGTACCAGCCTTTCTGTGATTCTCCAGAATCCACAGATGCCCAGTCCCCCCCTGGTCTTATGGCATAGTAAAGTAAAAAGGCAACATTTCAAGCTAAAAAAGTTAAAACTGTATGAAAGGAAAATTGTTTTGTGTCAATGAAGGGCTTTAATAAATCAAGTAAAAATGTAAACAATAATTGCAATTTAATCCACCACACTTGAATTAGAAACAAAAATAATAATTCATTTTTTTCATGTACTTAATATTGAACACTTTGGGCTCCCATATTGCAAATTAAAAGGAAACCCAGAGAAGCCACAGTCCAGATTTTTTTGATATTATCTACAGAGAATAACTGAATTTGCTCTGTCGTCCATTCTTACTCACTCGGGGCAGACAGAAGTGTTGGAACGCGGCCCTATCGCAACAACAGACTAGACTGTAGGAGAGGAGACAAGGTGTAGACGTTAGTGTTGGTATGGAGCTGCCATATCAAGCAGCAGGAGGGAGGTTATGAGTGCTTGATTTAACACCGTCCTCAAAGTGCACGTGTGTGTGTGCATGTGTGTGTGTGTACCTTCTGCCGGCTGGTCATCCAGCTGCGGATGGTTGGCACGAGGACGGAGCCGAGCAGGATTTGAGCAGGATGGTAGATGAGGAGAGGGACTGAGATCAGAGAGAGGTGCTCATAGCCTTCAAACACAATCTTCAACATGGGAATACCTGTGATTTAATAAAGAAGGAAGACCTCATGGACTTTAAGCTTACCCGCCGTTTAAAATTACACTTCAGAATAAGATGCAGCCTAGACAAGATTAATTTGTTCACTTTGCTCCAACCTGCAGCAGAGCTAAGGAGACGAGCTCAGAGGCCTCCGAGTCCTCAGAAGCTCTTTCTAACTCCTCCAGATTTTCTTTTTTTGCCCTCTCCTCTCTTTACTTTCAAACTTAAAACTCCACAGAGCTCTCGGGAGACACCCGACACTTTATACAAGTTTTTGCACGCATGCAGGAGCTCTCTTCAAACAAAACTTTGATGTGAAGTTTCTCTCTAACACAAAATCTGAGCGTCTAATCTGGATGTCAGATGCAGCGTGTTATCGTATATTAAAGCACATGCACCCACCTAGGGTGAGAGACTTGTGCGTGGAGCAAAACATGATGGCGACGGTGTCCGCGGGGCTGAACCTGGAGCCAGGCCTGCAGAGACAAACAGGAAGTTAAAATGTGTCACCTGTCATCCTCCATACAGTTTGCACTTCATGCCTGCAGCTGGTGACCTTTTAACCCCAGTGTTGGAGCAGTTCTTATTTTTTTAGGGAACCGATACATTGAATGATAAGAATATGATGAATAAATATAATGTGTGAAAATAAAATGTTTAAATACTAAACTGTGAAAAAAATGAAATCTTAAAACTTCAAATGTAATCAAAGTTTTTATTTTATTTTTTTTATTTTTACATTTAGTGTTTAAATCAGCTTTAATTCACCTGCAAGAAATAAATACTTGAAGCAACTTCATGCTACTAAAAAATAACATTTAAAAATGCATATTTAAAATTTGTTTAATTACATTTCTGGGCAGAAATAATAATAATAATAATAATAATGATGATAAAAAAAAATAATGCACACCCCATTATTTTGTACCAGTATTATTGCAGGATTTTCCCTCAATGTGTCAACAACATTTTCCTCCACACAGGCAGAGGACAAGTTAAGGAGGAGGAAGCTTACCTGGTGGAAAAGGCGAACGTGAGAAGCATGAAGCTGATCTGAATGGAGAAAACTGCAGAGAGTAAGAAAAAACAGGAGAGGCAAATTTAACTTCTTGTTTCATGTTCAGGTAAAATCAACATTTCGATGGACTTTTGGCAGCTTTTTAAATTATAAAACATTATTATTATTATTATCTAATAATAATAATAATAATGATACTAATATGATACTAATATTACTACTACTACTATATTCATGTTTGCAGTTTTGTCTTTTTATAAAATATTTGAAATTAAATAAAACAAACAAACACTACATTTTAGGAAATATTAGTAGGTGTTTTCTAGTTTGTGTTTTTGTACTACTTAAACACTAAAGTGGCCCTCCAATGAGATGACGGGTGCCAGAAGTGGCCCGCGGCTCATTTGAGTTTGAGACCCGTGCTGTAGAGTGACCTCTACATTGGAAATCCCTTCAGTAATGGTTGATTCTTTTAGTTTAGTATTGAGTTCTTTGATTGACCCCCCCTTTTGGTTCAATTGACCAATAGCTGTTCAGCAGTGTAGAACTTATAACAGTTGTAAGTTAATGTGTGCCTATATATAGAACTTTGTTCAGTGGTCAGTGTTTTTTTTTTCTTCCTTTTTTGAAAGTAAATAAAGTTAGCTTGGCTAGTTACAAAGGTAAATCTTGGGATTACATCACTTTTACACTTATTTGGATGAGTGCTATTGTTTTTTATGGTCATTTGGCACCCTCTAGTGGTTGATACAAACTACAGTGGTCAACTGGGAAACATTGACTCCTGTTCTGTTTATTAATTTGTAGATCACACTCATTCAGATTGTAAATAAAGGGGACATCAAGTCTTTTTGACATCCTTTACCAGATGCTTGCAGTGACTGTAGTTACTTAACCGTTCAAACACTGCTAAAGAAATCAGGTTCTGATTATCTTATGAACTTCTGGCCCTGGTGTCGACAGTGAGCAACATGAGCTAACACACTTAGCTCACTTATCGCTAACCTAAATAAACAATCAGTTATGAGCACGAACAGAGTTTAAAAACACCAGACGTGCCTTCCAGGTCCTAAAGGTAGATTTCCTTAAACCTACCAAAACCAATGTAAACAAGACAATCATTAGAAGTTTTTTTTTCTTGGGTGCAGCACCTTCTTTGTCATGGATTTTACCAAGAGCCAGATCAGGAACTTCTGATGAGGAAGTGCACGTTTCCCTAGCAACCAGAGGTTCAATCATGTCCAACATGGCAAACAACTCTTTAACAATCTATTGAGATCAGTTGGGTCAGCTCAACGCATGTTTATGGGAAAACAGCCTTTATCTGCCTCGATCCATGTTCTTAGCAATTTTCTTGATGACTTCATGGCCTGGTGGCAGCGGGCCATAAAGAAATGGAAGATTATTAAGGACTTCAGTCATTAATCCTGTAGTCAGTTGTTTAAGGATCTGATCAGGATCTCTACTGGATGCCTCACTTCAGAAACTGGACCTTGGTATACACAGAACTCTCCGTAGAGATTATACATCTCGTCTGGGTTGATTACACCATGGGATCCTCTAGGAACAACTGGAGAAGGAAGCCAAGCTTAGTCTGCTGCCATCACAACTCAACTTCAGATAAGCGGAAGCTATTGGAAGTGAAAGATTTCATTAGGTGGTGGCCTCTATGCTGGAGAATTTGAAAAAATGTCATCTGAATAGATAAAGGTTGTTTCTGGGTGTAAAAAGTGAAGCCAGTGTGGAAGTGTCTTCCACCTGCATTATTTTTAATGACCAGCAGGGGAAGATGGATGATTTCTGAAACACTGACAAAGCTGACAAACTGCTAGCCTAATAAACACAGTCATTAGTTGTTTTTTTGTGTGCAGCACCTTCTTTACCACTGATTTTACAGAGCGCAAGAAACTTCCAGAAATTAATGCCAACCAATTAGGAAGTGCACGTTTCCCTAGCAACCAGAGGTTAAATCATCTCCAACATGGCAAACAACTCTCGAACAATCTATTGAGATCAGTTGGGTCAGCTCAATGCATGTTTATGGGAAAACAGCCTTTATCTGCCTTGATCTATGTTTTTAGCAGTTTCCTCGGTGACTTTATGGCCTGATGGCTGCGGGCCATAAAGAAATGGAAGATTATTCAGGAACTTAGTCATTAATCCTGTAGTGAGCTGTTTAAGGACAGGGCGATACCTGTGGTTGGAACTAGACTTCCAGTGTTATAGACATCTATGGGACAACAAGCCCTCAGCTCTGATCTCTGTAACACTTTCCCGATGAGCTCATGTTCTCAGTCACTGGTTTCAGGTTACACTGAATATAACATTAAGTCCATTTGAAGTTTTGGTCATTCTCAGAGTAACTGTGGAAGAATGTATTCAGTTATGCTTTTCAGTGCTAGCACCATTATTTATAACACTTTCTCTGAGTTTTGTTCAAATTTAAAATTCACATTTGATTCCCCTTAATCTGCCATTAATGACATGCAGACGGTGTACTGACTGATGAGGGCGACCAGCAGCAGGCTGCCGGGGTCCAGCTCGATGCTGGGGTTACTGAATGTTTCGCAGAAGGTGGTGTAGATGATCATGAGGAGGACGGCGCTGCTGATGGCGCCGAACGGGGGCTTTTTCCTTTCCAGAAACTCCCTGAGGAAACTGCGACAAACCTGCGCACAGCCGAGGAAAACAGCTGATTTAGCGTTTAGACAGGAAGTGGGTGTCTTTAGACCAAGCCTGTAAGACGCACGCCGCTTCATACCTGACCCAGGATCAGAGGCACCACCACTGTCATGAAGAGCTGAGAGAAGATGGAGGAGAAGGGAACGGAGGACGAGGAACCGAGCTGGAGGAGGAAGAGGAAAAGAAAGAAAGAAAGAAAGGCACAAATTATTAATAATAAAAAAAGAACTCAGGCTGACACAGCTTGTATGAATAATTAAAAAAAGAAAAGAAAGAACTAATTGTTCTTCATTTTAGTTCATTCACGAATAGTTCTGATGTATTTGTGACCCTTGGTTGCGTAGTGTCTCATTTCATTACTTTACATCTGTTTCTGGTTGTTTTGTGTTATTCTGTTGTTTGTGTGCGAGCCATTTTGTTGTCGTTTTATTATTTACATCTCTTATTGATCCTGCATCTACTATTTTAGACCATTTACGGACCTTTGCTCACATGCTTATTTGTCTCTCTGTTGGTATTAAAACCATTGTCATAATTAGCTTGATGTATAAATTAATTTGGCTTTTTTTCCTTCTTTTAAAAGTAGGTAAATAAAAACTCTCATCCGTTATTTTGTGTGTTATTTAAATATTTATTTGTACATTTTTATAGCTCTTTTTTTCCCCAATTTTATTCTGATTTTAATTTTATTTTTGTTTTGTGACTGTTTTGGTTGTGTTTATGGTTGCTTTGTTTCATTATTTTTGCTAATTTTTGGTCCATTAGTAGAGATATTTACCGTACATACATATTTTAAACAAAGTTTAAATTTATCCATTTTTCACTTTCTTTGTATTTGGGGCAGGACTGGTCACATATAGCCTGATCGATTAATTTATTTATTTGCCCATGAGTAAGTTTGCTAATAATGATGGAGCTAATAGAAGCAGTCAACAGAAAGGCAGTAGCCAGATGGTGGACACGTACATGCAAGTTAGTCATGTTTGAGTCCTTTGCTTGCACTATATGTCTGCACAAGTGTCACACCACATTGGTTACATCCTTAGGTTTACCTCTTTCACCCAGTTTAAAGCCAAACAAATCCCAAATTGGCGACTTTATTTTGTCCATGTTTTAGTCCATGTTTGGACTTCTTTTGTGTTGTAAACGCGCAAATCAGTCAGTGCATGATTACATTGCTCCACCCATCAAAAAGTCACGAATATATCGCCCATTGTCTATTATTGGACTGACGTTTTTACATATCACCCAACCCTATAGGCATTATGTGGCAGGTGAGACTTACAAAGAGCAGCAGCAGCAGAGGAGTGACGACGATTCCCTGCAGGGAAAAAAAAAGGAAAAGAGAAATCAGGATTACAGCTTCGACTCTTCGTTCATTACTGCAGGATCCCTTCATTACAGTCACAATTCTCCAAGGAACGTGAAACAGAAAAAACTGTCTTACCAAGAAGCTTCCAAACGCAGAGTTGAAGATAGCAGCGGCCTGCAAGCACACACAGAGTTTATCACGTTGGTGACACTGCAGGTTTAATCTGACCTGCTAATCTTTGTGTTTGTGTTACCTCATTGCCTCCGACAGCCTTGGTGAGAATAACGGCGGAAGAGACCGGAGGGGGCATGCAGCTCACCGTCTGTAACCTAGGCAACCACAACAACCACAGGGTGAAGAAGAAAGAGGAGGATGAAACAGATCTGAGTCACTGCCTGCCTCCTCAGAGGAAATCATGAGGATGGAGGAATTTTTAAGTAAATGGAGGAAAAACAACAACAACGACAACATAAAAGGATGACATGCAAACAGGTCTGCACAGTGGGTGGGCGAGGCTTGTGTGTGACTGAGATGACCATTTAGAGCGATCTGAAGTCACATAGAAAATACTGATCATACAAAATACACCAAATGATCTCCCTCTCCTAGGGCACCTCCTCCAGCTCATGTGGGAGGTAGTCCTGGGTCTACCTCCGAGTCACCCCCTGGTAGAACCCCCTGCTGGAAACACTTCAGCTAGGAGAAATCCTACTGGTACACTCCTCCAGAAAAGGAAACAAGGAAAAGAAAGGAAAAGGAGGCAGTTGAGGTGGCAGGATGGATCTGTCCTCACTGACAGAGGCTCGATACCAGATATTTACCCTGAAAGGTTTAAGTAGGGTTCTAGTAGAGACCTGAAATGTTGCAAAATTCTTATTAAGAAATATTTTTTCCAAACATTAACACCTATAGGCAATTTAAAACCATAAATTAACCTAATCATAATAATTTTTTGTTTGTTTTTCTCATTTTCATGACTTCACATGGATGAACCTTGAAAAAAAACTGTAAGGAAATAAAATATCCTGTGAATGGTGTTTCTCTGGGGAGCTGGAAAGAGGGAAGTCTCACATCACATACACACACACATACAGAACAGCGTCTGTAGTAATCTGTGAATGTGTGTCTTTATGTGAGCCCTCCAGGTACTGTGAGAATAAAGAACAACATTCACACGCACACACATGGGTCTTACCCTCTCAGCAGCCATTGGTCGATGGCGGTCAGCGCCAGCACCTTGAGCAGCAGCCAAATGGCGAGAGGGAAGAAGATGAGGGTGAAGGACTGAACGAAGAGGTGGAGCCGCACGTGAAGCAGCGCGCTGGTCAACTCCTGCACACAGAGCAAGAGACTTTTCCAAACTGCACCTGAATGCAACACTGCATGTTTCATACCTGAGGACAGAATCAGGATGGGAATGGCTCACCTCTGTTTTCAGCGACAGGCCACTGTTGAAGAAGATGAGCGAGACAGCGATGTACGCTATGGTGATCTCTGGCTTTAAAGGACCTGACAGAGAGAAATGGATCAAACTTTAAAATGTGACATAGTTTGTGTAATAGAGCAGGGAGCGAAAGCAGTCATCTGCTGTCTGTAACTCTGTGTAGAGTCCTATTTTTACTGCAGTGTGGAATAAAAGGCTTTTCGCAGAGCAATATGCATCGAACGGAATAAATATTAATGATTGCATATTTTATTTATAGTATGTTATTATTATAATCATCATTATTATTATTAAAATTATTTTTGTGGTTGTTATTGTGTTTGAACAAAGTTTTTGCTCAGCTCCTAATCTGCAACATGAGAATAGAGGTAATGATCTTCTAATGGCATCTGATGCAGCTTCACCTCAGTGCTGACTTTGTGACGTTGATACAATAGTTTACTTAATATGATTTAGCTTTCACTTGGTGTCTCTGGTTCAACTATTGACTTTTTATCTTTTCCTCTTATTTATCTGTAAGGACCTTCTCTGTTAGGGTGTCTAAATTTTGTCTTTTATGTTGCTTGTATGACCTGTGGGGTTCCACAAGGTTCATTCCTGGGTCCATTACAATTTTCTTTTTACATCCTTCTTTTAGCTGGAATTTCTTATCTTTCTGGATAACCAGCTGGAGGCCAGTTAACTGATCATCCCGGATTACTGATAAACTCTCCAATAATTATCTAGTTTTAAACTTCATATAAAATTGAAACAAAGACTGATCACACCAAAACTTTTGTCTCCAACCCAGCTACGTCAACCATGCATGCAAGTTTAAAAAAGATGAGAGGTGCATGTCTATCAGCCGAAACAAGACTAAGGTGCAACTGTTTACAATACAAGAGCAGCAAGTTAAAAAACAAACAAACAAACACACACACCTGTGCTGATGTTATACTTCCAAAGCATGAACTTTGATGTCCAAATGTGCTCCAAATCCCCAATATGCAAATGACTGGGAAACACTTAAATTGAGACTTAAAATGTGTGACATCACAGTGGCTTTGACCATCTTTTATATACAGTAAATGTAACACTGTAAGAGGCCTAAAAATGAGCAAGAGAAACCCAATGATATTTGAAGCCGGTGTTTACGAGGAGCGCCTAAAGGCATCACTCCGACAGCAACGTCTTATCTAATCTACAGGAAAATTAAGCAGAGGGGTTATCAGCTTCGGTGGCGGCTGATTTGTACTTATCACGACTTCCGCTTTCTTCACACTTAGTTTACTGGGAGTAATTAAAGGATACTGATAACGTGCTCGGGGACGCGCTCATAGAAGCGCGGAGCGGAGCACGGAGGCGCGGTTGACATTACCTACTGAATGCAACGTGTCACTATAGCGGGACTCCAGGTACGGACACACACATACAAACACAAGGGACCACTGTGACGTAGAGCCTGGCTGTCACAGGGCCAGTAACTCCGCGGAACAGCCACATTCAAATGAAAAATTCCTGAAATTTACATTTTTGTAAAATCTGAAAAAAAACCTTCATTGATTACATCACTACATTTTAAATAAATAAAACCAACAGTATTTACACTTTGTTTCGGCTTGGGTCATATTCACAGAACAATAAAACTTTAAGTAAATAGTCAAATATTTGTCTTCAAAATTTAGGGAAACAGCCCTAAATAAAGTCTAGAAGTTGATCTTTTATGAAAGATCAAATGTTGCCAGGAAAATCAGCCTTGTGGCGATTTATTTTGTGATCCCTAACGCCTGATTTGAGGTGTTAAGTCTTTACCTGAAAGATCACCTGTGGCCCTGAGAGGAAAGTAAAATGATGTGAAACTCTTTCAAAGCGTGGCAGTAAAATGTCCCAAACTGACCACCTAATAAACTGCATATTTGTTAATTTTGCGTCAATCAAAGCGTGAACACATTTTAAAGCAACACGAGTGAACTTCAGTGATGAACTTTCGGCCCTCTCACCTCCTTTCACTCCGATGCTGGGCTGCAGCTTGGCCGATAAGATGACCAGCACGATCCCGATGATGAACCATTCCTTTCGTATCCTCGCCATGAGGCCCATGTTTCAGCTCGCCGGCAGTCCACCGGCTCTCTCCGTCAGCCCCCCACCGTCACAGCAGCCGGGACAGAAGTTCCCACAACTCCGGGGCTTCTTCTCCGGAGCTTTTAATGTCACAAACACGGCAGAAGGATCCAAGACTACTTCCGGACACATGGGCCCAAACTAACCGTAAAGACCACAATAGCGGCGCAGCTACTAACTGTCAAATTACCGTAACACGACTAAAAGCAGCACAACACATGCGCGTACCATTCAGAATTAGAATACATTTTTAAAATTAAAATTAATTAAAAGCTTGTTTGTAAAGAAATGTCTTCAGCTAATTTTGAAAGAGCCAATGGAGTCTTAATTAAGTATTTAATCAATAAATAATTGTAGGAAATACATGATGTGAATTTCACATCAAATCATCAAATTTCACATCATCTTTCATTAAATATTTAAACTATTAATTATATAAATTTTGTATTTTATATATATATATATATATATATATATATATATATATATATAAATATATATATATATATATATATATATAAATATATATATTTATATTTTTTTTTTTTTTATATTAAATAAT
>VUQR01033699.1:10137-21030 GCA_015108515.1 Hemichromis elongatus
GTGGCAGCCGCAGGACCAGACGAGGCAGGACCAGACGAGGCAGGACCAGACGCAGATGGTGGCACCACAGGCTGGCACGGTTCTCCAGAACCACCAGCTGACGTGGCATGAGGCTGGACGGGCTCCTCGGGCCCTCCAGCTGACGCAGGCACTGGTGCAGGCACCTGCCCGACACTAGCCACTCCTACCCGAGGAGTTGGTACAGGTGTGGAGGTTGGCAATGTCATGGCGGGCCTCACCTCAGAGAACGGCATTAATGCAGGGACAGACCGGATGCCAGCCACTCCCACCTGAGGTTTTGGTACGGGTACAGAAGATGGCCGATTTACGGCTGCTCTGATTCTAGGAGCCGGAACTGGCACAGCTGGCTGGATGACCTCTACCAAAAGATCAGACATGGGTGCAAGGTCCATCAGCACCTCAGCTGCCCTAGGGGTAGTGTCCTGAACATTAGCTACTAAAGGAGCAACACTAGAAACAGTCTTAATTCCTTCAGAGTCATTAACACAGTCTATGTTGTCCCTAGCTGCTTCTTCTGAATGGCTAAGTACAATTTCCTCTAACTCACTACATGACCCTGGTAGAGATTCAGAACTTGAATGAGTTAGTTCAGGTACATGAAAAATAATATCATTGACCATGGAAACATTGCCTAGCAGTTCATAATCAAGACCATTAACACTGGAGCTAGCTACAGGATTAATGTTCGTAGATTCAGGCTCAAAAAGTGCATCATGTGGTTCCGCATCCCACAAGAAAAGGTCAGTAGTACCAGACTCAGTGACTGGGCTCGAGGGCAATTGCTGGGCATCAGCTGTTCTCACCTGAAGAACAGATACAGTACAGGTGCAGGACAAAGCTGAGCCTCAGATGGCCTGGGTTCAGAAACAGAGGTAGTCACAGGAAGAGTTAAACTAGCATTCTCCATGGTAGAACAGTCTTTAGCATGAGCAACACACAGACCACACACCTCACTAGGTGTGGTCAATTAGCAACAGCTGAACCCACTGACGCGATTAGGGGCTGCAGAGGGACGTAACAGTAGCCATGAGATTGTTGAATTAATTTAAAATATAACATTTGTGTTCCTTGTACAGGTTACTGTCACTCCTGGGCCATCCTCAGAGTACACCCTCACACCTCTCTCTGGTGATCTGTACACATCCTGTTTGTGTGCCAACGAGCGCAAGACCCTTAGGTGGACCATGATCCCAACAACCTTAGGTAAGAATCAGGCTTTGGTCCTCCAAACTGGCAGGAAATTACTGTGTGGCAGACTGAGTACGACCCAAGTGCAGGGTTGTGTCTCAAAACTTGTGACTTGTGATACGTCATCGGTCGGAGAGTACTGTTCCCATTCAAAGTACACATCAAGCCGAGAATGCAAAAAATTCCTGGATGTGTTCTCCCTTCTCCCATTTTATTGAGCATGCATCCGTGGTTACTTTTGTGGAGTCAGTGCAGCCAAATATCCCAGAATGCATTTCGTCCAAAACGCTAACGTGGCAATGGTGGAGGAGCGCAACTAAAAACTTTTAAATATTACACTTTCTAGGTCACAAATATCTGCTTAAATTATCAAGACATCACATATTTTCAAAAGTGCTCCAACGCTTTCGGACACGTCTGTTACCATCGCGCTCGATAGCTAACCGGGAGGTCAAGGCTCACTAGAGCCTGCGAGAACAGCAGACTCCAGGCACATAATTATCAAACATGACGCATTCTTTCACTAGTCCGGTTAAACATGATATATAAGTCTCTTAGATAACGTACATTTAAATTGTAACTTTGTTGTCTGAGCGAGAGACTCTATTTCCACTTCTTTACATATTCCATATGTACGGGGTATAACCCAGGCTTGCCCAGGATCCTGGGAGGAAATGAAATGAGCAGCTGGTCCATTGTCCGAAGCAACAGCGTACGTGCAATGTACAAAGCCAGAGCCTGCAGATGCTGAGCTGCCTCTCAGTCCAAACCTTCAGTGACTTCAGTCACTATGGACTGACAGTGGATGGAGCTCACTTATTTTTTCTGGCAGAAGTTTTGGCCAGAAAGAAGGTGGTCTTAAGCGATAGCCACTTCAACTCAGCTTTTCCAGGGGCTCAAATAGAGAGCAGTGGAGGGCATCAAGGACCAGGTCCAGGTCCCAAGGGGGAACTGGGGACTCTAGACTACGAGCTGTTAGGTGCTGTGCACCCCAAAACGGCGTCAGTGTCACTGAGTGCTGAGCATCCAAGCCAAACAGCCTTAATCGCAGTCGCCAGCCCACACAGGGTAACACCGGCTCTGCCTGCCTCTTGCTGGGACTGCAGGAACTGCAGGATTGCATTGATTTTCCTACCATGCGGGTCCAGGTCATAAACCGTGCATCAGAAAGCGAACAGTAACCAGCGATAGCAGTAGGCAGCCCTCCTGGGTGCGGAGTCTCTTTCTTTTCAGGGGCTGGGCTGTCAGCTGCAGCCCTGTGGGGAAAGGATCGAACAGCATCCCACCAGCTTGGGACAGGAGGTCCCGCCGAACCAGGAGCTGCCAGAGGTTGCCATCCAGGAAGGGCAGGATTGCCAAAAACTAGGGCTTGTGAGGCCAGAGAGGGGCACCAGGACCAGCCTCACCTCCTCGGTTCGAACTCAGTGGAGGATCAAGTGGAATAGGAAGAAAGAGGGAAGGTGTACAGGAGGGCCTGGGACCAGGAATGTGCCAGGACGTCCCACCCTAGAGGGTGGGTCGTTGGCCCTCAGGGAGAAGAACAATGGGCAGTGAATCATGTCCCTGGAGGCAAGGAGGTCAACCTCTGCCCTCCCCAAATGGTGCCACTTCCTGTTGACCACCTGCAGGTGGAGCCTCCACTCCCCTGGGCACAGACCTTCCCCCTGGAAATGATGTCTGCTGCCATGTTCAGGGAACCTGGCACGTCATCTGCCAAGAACAAACTAAACAGGCAGGCTGGCAAACAGAACACACACAGTGTGGGATGAGGGAGATCGCAACACAGACAAAGGAAAACACGGCGCTTAAATACACAGAGGGATCAATCAGGGAATGGGAAACAGGAGTGAAACCAAGCTGAGACAAATCATGCCTAACGAGAAAAGGGACGCAAAACTAGAAACAATGACATGAGGCACGCTGAATCTCTGGAGCTGTGATGTGAAACTCAAATTGTAGAATGATCATACTGCGTTCAGACTCCCATGTGAACCTACAAAGTCTGGATTTAGCGAGGATGTCAGTACGGACTCGCGTACTTGAGAATTGAGAAACGGCCCAGGACTCAGAAGGCAGGAAGTGAACTCTCAGCAAGTGACTTGAAAGCAGCTTTAAGAAAATAATCAACATAGTGAAGATGAAAATAATAAAACAATAAATACATAATATGAGAAATACTGCTAAAATAAAAGTTCTGCAAAAATATAATCTGAGATACAATAAGCTGTAGTTGATAGTAACTATAGGAATTTTGTGTGTGCATTAGACAACAGTCAGTTTGCAGTATAGAACTAGGAAATGTATTCAGTCGAATAGAGTTGCAAATCAGAATATAACCCCTGTGTTTAGAAGGCTGAACATGGATTGTGGGGAGTGGGGCAGAAAGAACTATTGGGTCTAAAAGGTCTAGATTTCACATTTCTATACCTCCAGTCTGAGGGTAGAAGCTGCCTCCATCCTCGTGCTTTACTTAACGCAGATGTCTTAGCTAATTGTAGCGTACACGACACAAACACGCTGCTTATGTTCAGAACACCGTTTTTTGACACTTGGTTTCAGCGTACCAGTCGGTTTTCTCCAGCTCGACCCTCCCGTCACTATGTAGGGGAAAACGGAAAAGGAGCATTGTCAACAGCCAATCATCACCTGGCGCACCTACCTCCCGGTACGGCCCCGTTGAGCTCACTGCACCACTCCTCCCCTGCAGCTGAGGAAGGGACCACGCCTCCGCCACACTATTCAAAAGTCATTTTGTAACCTCCTTTTTAATTCTCAACAATTATTTACATTAACAATGCTTCCCTTGAACAGTGTTATTAGACTGCATGCAGTTTCATTGCCATGCAAATTATTTGTATCTTAATTAGTTAGTGAAGTCAGATGCCACAAATTATTGTAGGGTCTACCTTACAATATAGAGCACCTTGAGGTGACTATTGTTGTGATTTGGTGCTGTATAATAAAAAAATTGAATTGAAATTAACTAAATGCGTTAGTTACCTAAAGGCATGTCTTAAAGTCCTAGATGACCTGCAGTTTTTTGACTTCCAAATTCGGCCAAAATGGCATTATTTTATTTGACCCTAAAAGTGTCAGAACCATCGTCTTTAATAGATAATTTTTATGATATACATCACCTTGGCCTCCAGCGGGACTTAGCAACCCTGAAATCATTTTGGACTATTTTTTTTCAGCTCATGTTTTTCACGGCTGATGCAGTCAAATTTTCTGTTATACTTTATCTAACTTTTTTCAAAGATCCACAACAGACCGTCCACATTTTAACGCTTTTCAATATATTTTATTTCTCGGTTGCTGTTTCAAGCCCTGGCTGCAGCTTTTCAGCTTGCAGTCACACACGCTAAAAACAACAACATTACAGCAGTAAGCACAGATTTTGAAGCCGGCGAGGCGTTGTCTGTGAATGCTGATTGCAGGACCGCAGACCACCTTCAACCTACAACCTTCAATTTAATTTTAGAGCTAGAACCAACATTAAATCTAAAGATCAAAGATCTCCTTTTGTCCCAACACATTTCCTTCTAGTTTCTACAAAATCTGTGAAATAAACTCAGGAACCTTTATTTTCTGAAGCAATATTAAAGAATAAAGAAAGGTGACCCATGCTGCTGTTTTTAGGTGCTGTGAATGTGACTGTGTCTGCTGAGGCGGTAGCATCCCATGTTTCATGTGACAATGAGGTTGTGAGTGTACCAGACAGAGGTCGCATTGACGTGGTCACAAAATCTCTTATAGTAAAGGTCAGTGCCATAAAAGCAAGATGAGAAAAACATTTTTAATTTTTACTCATAAAATTGAAACTGTTGTTTATTTTAAAGATAATTTTCCACATTCTCTTCCTCAGGCTGAGGGAATTGAGATGACAAAAACGTACAACTGGCTTCTTTGTCCAAAAGGTCAGTATGATCTCCATCATCAGCAACACCAGTTAAACATTTTAAATAAAGAAATGGCCTGATCAAAGTTAGCAATGGAGTGAAATGTGTACATAAAATGTTAATAAAAAATGTGCCAAATTTTCATCCATTACGTTCACAACATGTAATGATATGTGCTAAAAATTAGGCCACCTGGTGACTTTGAATAGTAAATCTGTTTTATTACTGAGTTCCCGTTTGTACTTTTCAGTATGGTGGTTGTTTTGTCTGTGCACAGGAAACACACTGACAGAGGAAACGGAGATACATCTGCCTGAGAATGTGATTGAAGGATCTGCCCGCACTTATGTGTCAGCCCTGGGTAAAACTGATGATTTCATCTGAATGCATCTTGATTTAGCAAAATAAAAATATGGCAAGTTAAAGCTTTGTTAAAAAGGCAAAATAATAAATTACTAAAAAAAAACATTTTTTAAACATAATTTTTAAGTAAAAGTAATAACTGAATTCAATTTTAAAAGGGGTTATTTCTTAAGGATTCATTTCTTAAAAGAAAAAAAGCTACCCACATCTTCCTGGCCTAAAATCAAAAAGTTGGTTGTGCCACCCTTTGCAGGAAGAACTGCAATCTAGCTTTTGGGATAAGTGCCAATGCATTTTTGAAATGGTGTAGAGGAATTTTGGCCCCTCTTCTTTGCAAAACTGTTTGAATTCAGTCACACCAGAGGGTTTTCAAGCATAAGTCCAGATTTTGACTAGGCCACTCCAAAACATTGATTTTTTTTCTTAGCCATTCAGAGGCTTTCTGGTGTTCTGGATCCATCTGCATAACCCAAGTGTGTTTAAGATTCAAGGCACAAACTGATAGCTGGACATTCTCCTTAAAGATTTTCTGGTAGAGCGTTTTTCCTTCCTGGTCTTGGTGTGGTACTGAAAGTAGTAGAGTGAGGATTTAACCCCTGGCACTAAACCCAGTGCCCCACCCCTCCCCTGCAGCTGAGCCACAGATCACACTATGCTGCACAGCTCCAGAGCATCACATTATTTTTTTTATTAATTGATGCATCACTTTTATGCCAAATGCAACAAGACTCAAAAGTTTTTTCTCTTTAGTCCACAGAATATTCTCCCCAATTATCTTGTGAACCATGGAAATGTTTTTTTTTTTTGGCAAATGTTTGAGAAGCATTTGTCTTCTTTTTGGTGGTTTTGTCCATGAATGCTGTTTTTTCCCAGTCGCCTTCTTATTGAACCCTGATCTTTACTGAGGAAAGCAAGGCCTTGATTTCTGGGTGTTGTTGGGATTACTTTTGATTTTTTTGATGAGTAGTAAATGTGTTAATGGAGTAATTTTGGCCACATCTAGGAAGGTTCACCACTTTTCAACTTTTTTCAGTTTGTGGATAATGGGTCCCAACATGGCTCACTGGTATTCCAAAGCTGTAGAAATACTTTCGTAACCCTGTCAAAAACGATAGATCTCAAGACTTGATTTCTCGTCTGTTTTTGAATTTCTTTAGACAATGATGTGTTTCTTTTTGGCATTCTTCAGCTTGCTTCACTTTGTGAAAACAGATTCTACTTGAGTGTTTTCTTGAACGGAACTGGCCTTATTAAGGCCTGGTTTTAGTTGGTGAAATGAAACTCAGCCTTTCCAGAAAAATTTGGTTAATCGTAGTTAATTCTCGATTTTGAGGTTCAGATGTTTTTTCGCTTAACAAATGAAATCACCATTTATGATTCTATGTTGAATCTATCCAGTTTATCTTTGTCCAATAATAAAAAAAAAGTTTGATGTTACATGTTTGTTTTGTTAGTTTTAATGAATCAGTGTTTTTGATCAGGTGACATCCTCGGCCGGGCTCTGAAGAACCTGGATGGATTGCTGCAGATGCCATATGGATGTGGGGAGCAGAACATGGCTCTCCTGGCTCCCAATATCTACATCCTCCACTACCTGAAAGGCACAAAGCAGCTATCTGCAGCCATAATGGAAAAAGCTACTAACTTCCTCACCAGTGGCAAGTTTTTATTGTGTCCTCTAAGGAGGAACATAATTTAAATTACTTTAGCCAACAGGAGGCAGAACAGTAGCCACAGTTTTTGGTAAAATATGTCATCTGTCATCGAGAGTCATAGTCATATGTAGATCCATAAACAAATGGAGTCCAAACATCACCATAGCAACAATCCCAACATCCATTGATGTCTTGATCACGGTGTCTCTATTGTTACAGGATACCAAAGACAGCTCAACTACAAAAGTCATGATGGTGCGTACACCACATTTGGAACAGGACCAGGAAACACTTGGTGAGAACATTACTGATCAAACAAAGTTACATATTTTGTGAAACATTTATCTATATTTTTATTTTTACTTCTAGTTTTCATTATTGCGTTAGTTTTCGTTAACGATAATAACCTTGGTGGGAAGACAGCTAAATACTGTGCCAACACAACAAACCTTGTTAAAAACACATGAGGAGCCAACTCTAACTTGATGGGAGTTGGCTCTTCTGATTCGCTACAAAGCCCATGTTTATACTGAAACAACTAATCTCCACATTTCTGCTTTTTACTCAAAATCCAGTTTCAAATTTAATCTTGAAAGTTAAACTTTATGTGACATTACATCCAAAACATTTACATCGTTACAAGGCATGTAAGTGTTTTTCTTTTTTCTTTTTGTCAGGCTGACTGCTTTTGTGGTAAGAAGTTTTGTCAAGGCTCATTCTTTCATCTATATTGATCCAACAAGGATTGAAGAGTCTATTGCCTGGCTGAAACATAAACAACGAGAAAATGGCTGTTTTGAAAAGTCAGGGAAACTCTTCAATAATGGAATGAAGGTAACCTGGTAGTATTTTTCTGTTTGTAGACTGTGGAAATAGCCTCCAGTGTGGAAGCACTATAACAATTTTATTAATAATTTTGTTCATAGATTGAAAACACTGTATTAAATACTGTAATATCTCACATCAGTAAATTTTGTAATTTTATTTAGGAAATATTTCCTTTCAGCTTGTCCCATTCTCACCAGTACTACTTTCTATTTAGCATTCACACACATTTATACTTCAAAAGATGCAGTGGAGATCAACTTGGGTTTAGGATCTTGCCCACAAATTTTTGACATGCAGACTGGAGCAGCCAGGGATCAAACCACCAACCTTCTGATTAGTAGATGATTACACAAACTGTGTATGAGTTTGGGGAATCCTGAAGAACTCACCTGGATGAGTGAAGAAACATGTATCCCACTAGATCAACAGGAAGTTGATCAACAGAATCAACTTCCTGTTCATCTCTTTAGCTGGATGATTGAACATGCATCAAGACATAAATTTTGACACTTACTCCATAGAACTGCAAGTCACAAACATTAATCAAAGATGATACTAAAGCCATATGCAGCTGAAAATCATTTTTATGACTTCATATCACTCAATGTTGTTGGTGCATTGTTGATAAAGTGTTTATGATGCCTTCTGTTGACAGGGTGGGGTATCTGATGAAGTGACTCTCAGTGCATACATTACTGCTGCCTTCTTGGAAATTAATATATCCCAACATGTGAGTAGACTCAAAGAATATCAAGCTATTTTAACAAAAATTCAGTTCAATTCAATTTCAGTTTTATTTAGACAGCGCCAAATCACAACAACAATCTCCTCGAGGTGCAAATTGAGTATAGATTTAGTCCTACTGAGCCACGGAGTTAAGCTCAGCCAGCAGTCCCTACAGATAAGCTGGTGTCACTACCAGCCAACATCACCAGATGATTCAGCTCACCTATTTCCATTGGCATTTTTAAATGGAGCATGCATCAAACTACCTAAACAGTTTCAGTGTCAACATAGTTCGACTGGAAGTGACACCGAGTTCCTCAGTGTCATGATAATTTTTATTGATGCCTGTGCTGTTGCATGAAGGGTAAGTGCATGGAAGTGTGAAAAGATGCCAGAATAAACTTGTCAAAATTAAATAACTATCTTATCTTGCCTAAAGGGGTCCAGACAAAAGTTGACTTGCTGCAGGTGCCTCAGTTGGAGTCCATTTAAAACAGTTTTTCTGTGTGTCATTTCAACCATTCCCATTTTTACCGTGACTCTCTAAACTGTCCTGTCAAAATAAAGGCTAAAATGCCATTGATGACACATTTTGAAAAATTCCATAAATTTTAGTCACAATATTTTGAATGGATCATATCTAGACTTTTAGCCATTCCATAAACTTCTTTGTAAAGATTTGTTAGTGTATTTAAACACATCAGCTTTTATTCATGTGACATTTTCAGAGTTGAAAAACAAAAAAGCTGTTTTTTCCATTACCAACATTGAACATCAATATTATGGCATATGCAAGAACTTTGACGTCACCCTAAAGCTACGTTCACACTGCAGGTCTTAATGCTCAGTTCCGATTTTTTGATCAAATCCGATTTTTTTGTCTGGTTGTTCACACTACAAATAAAATGTGACTCTAAACGAGCTCTAGTGTGAACGTTCACAGCCCTCAAAGCAGCGTCACACACAACACACTTGGTTTACGCAAGTAAAAGTGGCGAACACAGCCCGGTTACAATATGACCTTAAAAGTTTAGCTGGGATAGAATTGTCTCCCCATGTGCTAATCAAGTCCAAAACTTCCGTTTCTGTCCATTGACTCGCTCCGTCTCCAGTTCTGCCACCATGCGTTCTCCTATACCAAGGTGCAACAATGGGACAATTATAAACAGTCACTGCTCCTGGAACCTCGAGTATATGTCAGTAAGATGCCGGCCTTTTTTTCTACCGAGAGAGCTAACAGTAGTGATCATCACGGCTATGTACATTCCACCCGATGCCAACATAAACACAGCGCTCCCTATCCTGCTAAACACCATTAACGAACAGCAGCGGGCCCACCCGAATGGTGTTCACATAATTGCAGGTGACTTTAATAAGGCCAACATAAAGACTGTATTCCCAAAGTTCTATCAGCATGTCAAATGTCCCACCAGAGGAGAAAACACTCTAGATCATGTTTACTCCAACATCAAGCATGCATATAGAGCCATACCCCTCCCCCACCTCGGTCAGTCCGACCACCTCTCCCTCCTGCTCTCCCCAGCCTACACTCCCCTCAGGCGCAGTGCCAGGCCCACCACAAAGACGGTTACAACCTGGCCTGAAAATGCTCTCTCCAAACTACAGGACTGCTTCATGAAGACAGACTGGGACATATTTGAACACCAGGACCTAGAAACTTTCACAGGATCAGTACTGGACTACATCAAGTTCTGTACTGCAAATGTGACTGTGGACAAAAGCATTCGGGTTTTCCCAAACCAAAAACCCTGGATGACCAGCGAGGTCCGCTCACTCCTCAAAGTCCGCGATGCTGCCTTCAGGTCAGGTGACAGAGCTCTGTACAGAGCTGCTCGAGCTGACCTGAAAAGGGGCATCAAAAAAGCCAAGTCAGACCACAAAAGAAACATCGAGGCCCACCTGTCCAGCAACAACACACGGGAGGTGTGGCAGGGCATGCATGACATCATCAACCACAGAGGCAGCACTGCGAAAACAGAAAACCTGAGTGTGCAGCTGGCAGAGGAAAT
Source organism: Hemichromis elongatus (assembly GCA_015108515.1). Classification (NCBI taxonomy): domain Eukaryota; kingdom Metazoa; phylum Chordata; class Actinopteri; order Cichliformes; family Cichlidae; genus Hemichromis; species Hemichromis elongatus. Next base: position 20,848 of record VUQR01033699.1, read on the forward strand.
AAACAGCTTCTTCGCCCGCTTTGAAACACCACAACAGCAGCACTCATCTGCCTCAGCCCTGCCCCCATCCTCATCCTCACCTGGTTCCTGCACCGCTCCACTCACTGTAACGGAGCACGATGTCAGACGTGTGCTCCTAGCAGTGAACCCCAGGAAGGCGGCCGGTCCAGACGGAGTACCTGG
>VUQR01033709.1:0-18009 GCA_015108515.1 Hemichromis elongatus
GATTCCTTGTAAACTTCTTCCTCTTCAGTCCTTTAAAGATGGAAGCTCCCATTATTCCAGGATCCACATGTTGTTTTTCTGTCTTTTTCCACTCAAAGCTTCACAGTGAATATCAGTATGTTGTGTTTCTCTGAAGCTCAGTTCACAACCAGCTCCTCTGCATTTTCAACAAGTCTGAGCTCATTAAAATGAATCCAAATGTTTGATTTCTCTTTCTTAACGGGATGTTTCCAAACTCTCCACATGCTCTTACTGTTTCACTCATTGTTGGAAGCTCATCATGTGAAAATGTTTCAGCCATAGAAGCTGAAAATATTGGCTCAATAGTTTTGAATGCAGTTCTAAGCAGAATCTGATTGTATAGAGGGATCTTAATGCATGTGGCTTATCTAATAAACAGCAAATTTGATTATTTGAAACTAGTCTTGTGTTTTTCACAGAGACATTTTCAACAGTAATATTTTGCAGTATGTTGGTAACAACTTTGTTGGAATGTTCTTTGGAATGTGTAAAAATTCCTATATAGCAAACCAAATTCTTTGGTTGAAGATTTTGTCCACTGTGCTGAATCAATGAGCTAAATAATGAACATCAGCTTTCATCAATAATCATTTCTTTTCTTTTTGTATGTCAGTTTTGATATGAAAAAAACTTGGTTGCTTACACAAATATTGGACAAACTTGCTTTTTTTCTTGTATCTATGGCTGTGTTTGTTTCATGCTGTAATGTTTGCAGTGAACCTCTGACGGTCTGTCCTGATATGAGTTGTGTTGAAGTGACTAAAATATGGTGTGTTGACAGTGTAACAGCAGCATTCGCGTGGTGTCCAGCTGGTGGTGTCCAGCTGGTGATGTCTAGCTTCAGCCTTTATGTTGGGCACTAAGATTTTGTACACAAAAACACTAATAAAGAATCAATCATGAATAATTGTTGTTCAGACATTAGTTCCTATTGCTTGGTGAAACTGCATCGTTGTTGTGCCCAAATAACTCAATTTTAGTTTCATCAGTCCACAGCACCTTATTCCAGAATGAAGCTGGCTTGTCCAAATGTGCTTTAGCATACCTCAAGCGGCTCTGTTTGTGCTGTGGGGCGGAAAAAAAGGCTTCCCCTGCATCACTCTCGCATACAGCATCTCCTTGTGTAAAGTGCGCCGAATGGTTGAACGATGCACAGTGACTCCATCTGCTACAAGATGATGTTGTAGGTCTTTGGTGCTGGTCTGTGGGTTGACTCTGACTGTTCTCACCGTTCATCGCTTCTGTCTATCCCAGATTTTTCTTCGTCTGCCACTTCGAGCCTTAACTTGAACCGAGCCTGTGGTCTTCCATTTTCTCAATATGTTCCTTACTGTGGAAACAGACAGTTTAAATCTCTCAGACAGCTTTCTGTATCCTTCCCCTAAACCACGATGGTGAGCAATCTTTGTCTTCAGGTCATTTGAGAGTTGTTTTGAGACCCCTATGTTGCTATTCTTCAGAGAAAATTAAAAGAGGAGGGAAGCTTACAATTGACCCCCTTAAATACTCTTTCTCATTATTGGATTCACCTGTGTATGTGGGTCAGGGGTCACTGAGCTTACCAAGCCAATTTGAGTTCCAATAATTAGTTCTAAAGGTGTTGGAATCAATAAAATGACAACAGTGCCCAAATTGATGCACCTGCCAGATTTTGTTTAAACAATTTTTGCACACTTTCTGTAAATCCAATAAACTTGATTTCACTTCTCAAATATCACTGTGTGTGTCTCCTATATGATATATTTAACTGACTTTTTTTATTGTAACAACCAACGATTTATACAGGGAAATAATGACTATTAACAACGTTGCCCAAACTTTTGCATCCCACTGTATGTATCGGATTCAGTACCACATACGAAAGTGACCCAGATCGGATTTGAAAATATCGGATTTGTGCTGTTCCCACTGTCATACCATGATCGGATATGGGTTCCATAGGGTCAAAAAAGTCAGATTTGATGTGCTTTCGCCTGCAGTGTGAATATAGCCTAAGTTAGAAGAACAATAATGACATGCAAGAGACTTTAACTTGGACCAGGATCTAAGGTAATAGCTGTGAGGAACTTGAACTTGAAATACTGTCTACTGTGGTCCAAAATCAACGAATCTGAACGTCAACAGCAACAAACAAACTAAATAATAGCTACATACATTTTGAATGTCAAATACTAAAAAGGCTATTTAAAAGGAAAATGTATTTAATTCTTGGCCAACAGCCAGAGACGTCGGCCAATTGTAATTTATGTCTTTATTGTAATAATTTCAAACAAGTATTTTGAGGGAATTGTAGAGGAAATTGAGACATCGTTTAATGTAAACATGACATAAAACATGCTCATCATACTGTAAGGTGGTATGTGTCTAGCTGAAGATCTGTTTGTGCGTGGTGAATGTGTATTAACTTATTTTTTGTTATGGTTTTAGCTTTTATAGCAGTTAGCTTTTATACACAAGTCATCTGCATGCCCCCCTTCCCTGCATCTATGAACTTGCTCTGTGGTCTTCCTCTTTTGCTTCTGCCTTTGTCAAATATACCCACCATCCCTTTCCTGCACAATCCCCATCAGCCTTTCCTTTCCAACTTTGTCTCCAAAGCGTTCCACCTGAGGTGTCCCTCTGTTGTACCCATATGTAGTCCAGTCTATTCTGGTCATCCCCAACAAAATCCTTAACATATTGAACTCTGCCACCTCCAGCTCTGCCTCCTGTCATTTTGTCAGTGCCACAGTTTCCAAACCATCCATCATAGCATGTCGTTCTGCCATCGCGTAAACCTTCCTTTTCTCTTGTTGCTATCCTTCTGTCACAAATCACCCCTGATACTTACCTCCGCCCTTCCTGTACTCTCCCCTTCACCTCTTTTGTGCACCGTCTGTTGTTTTGGATGGCTGACCCCAGTAACTACGCCTTCACTGTTACAACCAAAAAATAAAAAATGACGAGCTGAAAAAGAATGCTAAAACGCTTCGCAGTGCCAAACTCCACAGTTCACACTAATTAGTGTGGCACACAAAAACATTTGTCATAACACTGTTGCTGCAGTGCACTGGGATATTTGTTAGAAAAGACCAATCACTAAGGGTAATTGGAATCAGCTGTGCCGTTACAAGTCAATATGGTAGAAAGCATAATGCAACAGAAGATGTAGAAATGATCATTTCACACTAAGCGCAACATGATGTGAGATTTGTGGTTTCCAAAGAGAAATACAACACAAACACAGAGAAAGTCTTTATATTTTTTTCCATTAATGGTCACACAGTGAGAGATGCGCTACAACACTGACATGTGAGGTAATTAACATGTGCATTTGTGCTAGGGAAATTTAGATCCTGACATGTGTGATCCATGCAGGCATCGTTCTTGCTCCACCGCAGAGTACAGCTGATATTGGCCTGACCCAATATTGATATGTGCTACTTTTTGACACATTATGGCAGGTTAATTTTAGCAACAGAAATACTAGTGGATTGTGTAGTACCCCTGTACTATTGAATCAACAAGACCAGAGCAGAGCAACATGAGATGTGGAAAAAGGTGTAAATGATCCAGCCACTGACGGCCGTCCAGCAGGGATGTGATGTTAAAGTGGTGTGAGCAGATGAGTGTTTGATGACTTCTCACACCCCTCTCCAATCAGCCTGCCGGCACAGACACTATCGAGCTGCTCGGCATGCAGAGATTGCTGTCCCTTCACACTAGGCATTGCTTCAGCCCAGTGTCACACTATTTACTCACTCACTGAGTCAGGCACCACTGCATGTTAGCACCTTTTCAACAGCTGCTGGAAATATTTGTTTGTACACTTTGAAGTGCAACACTCAGACATTAGTGAGGTGGCAATACTGCTGTGTTTACAGATGTTTAACAGACTATTGTCATTCTTGTTCTTCCTTTGGTAGAGATCGACACTGGAGGATGAATATGAGAGCAGCCTTACACGTAACATTACAGTTCTAAAATTAAATCCATTTTTATAGTTCCAGTTCACAACAGTTAGGTGCTTAGTATAGGCTAAAGACCATACCGTGTTGGAGAGAGATAATTGGTGATGGTTGGGCAGAAAGCCTCTTTAACAATCTCTCATAATTGACTGGGATTAGAAGGGGAAAAGTTAGAAAAAAGATGCAAAAAAAGACTAGAAATCAACAAAATGTGCATTAGAGGTTCTCCAGTGGGCTTAGCCTATAGTCTAGAATATGATTCAGGGTCACCCTAACCAGTAAGCTGTTTTTTTATACTTAAAAAGTTCAGTTTCAAGTCCATTGTTAAAAACAAATAGCACATTCTGAAACCAAACTGGGTGTGCTCTTTTTGTTTGATGCGGTACTAAAGGGCCTTTGGAAAACACACACCGTCTTTTAGACTCAAAACATTCCTTTTTGATAAAACCTGCAGTTAAGGGTGGATCCAGTGACCCTGAACTATTTCTCACTGTGTGAGAAATAGACACACAGACACACAGTGTCTGTGTGGTTTTTTTTTTTGGTTTTTTTTATTTTGTTTTTTGCTCAGACTGTTGTAGGATTTCATTTGCACTGTAAACTCTACTTATGTTTTTGGTCAATAAATGCAGAATTTGAACACTCACAGCACTTTCACCCACATTCGTGCAAGTGCCTAACACTTTGAGTAAATGTTCACACACTCACATGCTGATGAAGGCATTGGAGGCTGTTTGGGGTTCAGCGTATTTTACAAGGATGAATGCAAAATGAAGTAGTCAGGGATCAAACCGACAACCTTCCAAATAGATAATCCGCTCTACCTTTTGAGCCACAGATACACCCTAAAGTTTGCAGTACTTTGTTTTTCCAGATGGCCCCAAACTGCTTAGCTTCTAAGATCAGGTGTACTCATGGTGGTACGGCCATAAGCCTTCCTATATTTTTTATAAAACACCTTTTCATTTTCTCTTCATCTTCTTTTATTTTTCCTGCAGATGGTTGTACCTCCCTGAGCCTGATTTTGCTGGAGGTTTCTTCCTGTTAAACGAGAGTTTTTCCTTCCCACCATTGGTGGTCATTTGATTTTTGAATTTTTCTTTAGAATACTGTAGGATTACTCTAAGACAGAAAGCGCCTTCAGATGATTATTTTTGTGATTTAGCACTATATAAAAAAAATCCCTTTTTGAATTGAAGAATAGATGGGGTTTGTTTAAAGTTAATGATTTAAAACTGAAATAAACAGTCAGTCATGTTGGGAGAAACTCTTGTTAGTAAGCTTGCTGAGGCATTTCAAATCAGGTGAAGGTTTTCATGGAACTGAATCATTGAGTTTTGTGTCACTTTGCTTTCTGCTAAATGTAACAGACAATAGTTTAGTTGTGTTGGAACGAACCTTTTAATAGATCGGGATGATGATAAAAATCTTAAAAATCAAGCCAGACAAACTCTAAAATGTTCCATTCTCTGTAGGAAACAAACACCACTCTATCATCCTGAAATGACCAGATTGACGCTAATGAATGTTTTTTTCCCTTATTTCTTTCTTTGTTAGATACAGATTTTAGTATGTGAACATGTCGATGCATTGCCAATAATCCAGTTAATCCAGAAAGTTAATTCTGCTGAAAGCTGAACAGAATCAACTTTTTGGCTACGCTGCCACTCTGATTGTCTTTTGTCATTGTCTGCTGTTCCCCTTCATCAGTTGTCTTTATCTGCATTCTCTCTCTCTCTGTGTTTCTCATTGTCTATCTCCTCTTCTCTTTTTTTTTCCCCTCTGCAGTGCACACTTTTCCAGAACACCTTTTCCCCCCGGCTCCCAGGAAACTAAATATAGAGACTGGTGCAGACAGCTCGGCCTTATAACAAATGGTAAGCAGAGCAGAGCAGCGGCAGTGGGAGCATGTTCATAAGGATATACTGCGGCTTCACTTCACTAAACAACAAACCTCATGCAAACAGCACACAAACCATATGGAGCGCACTTCTAATTCAAAGCTAAAAACAACAACGATGAAAGAAATTTGATATTTAACACCAAGATAAGTGTTTTATATATATTTGAGTGCATCTGTACAACAAGGTGGTTGTTGAAAACAGCTTCATCAGAAGTGAACAACAAGTGCTGTCAAGACAAGTGTAACTCATCTGTATCTACACATGAGTGACAAATTATAGAACAATATGCAAATAACTGAGATGTTATAGCCTTTGTAGCAATAAGATCTCAGCTCAGTTGAGCATCTGTGGAAGCTTTTCTAAGGACATGTTAGAAAGACTCTTGTTGTCAAAACTTATTGAGCTCTGCCTGAAAATTTCAAGCACAAGAATAAACGCGACAACGGAGACGATGAAAACAGGAAAAGTCCTAACAGGCCAGTCTGACTGGGATCATTTGTGGCTCCCTGATGTGCAAACATTCGATAGTCTATTTATACTTCCTGTAGCTTTTCTACATGCAAGCCGTAATCATGAGAGAATCTATTTGACTTCACGTTATACGCCTATAGCTGAGGCACAGATGTTTGGTAGGCTACCAGCCAGCGTCCTGTGAGAAAGTAAAGACCAGGGAGGTTGCAGCAACAGGTGTACACAGATAATTCATCTGTTATATGGGAGATGTTTTTGTGCACATTTTGTCTACTAATATGGTAAAATTCTCATAACAACATAGCTAACTACTCTAGCTACTTTCCTCCTTGGTTTCTGACTTGACCCCAGAATGATGCTTGTTTTACTATTGAGTGCTGCATTTTTATGGTTCAGTGATCTGATGAGTAGATGCTAGCCTGTGGGAGATCATCATATATGGTTTGTCCAATGCACTTTTGGCTGCCTTTATCCTAACAATCTCCAGGGATAAGTTCGCTGTCAGAACAATCTGGACCATCAGGTTAGTTAAGTGAAGGAAATAGTTTTCATGTTACATTAAGCAGCTGTCAACAACAGATATCATAAGACTCAGAAGTTACTTTTGGCTAGTCTACAAAAGGTCACCTCAGGTATCACCTCATATTTGACTATTTAGATGCCCTTCACTACACATAGTTCATCTCAAAACGAAAACGGTAATTGTCCTAATAAAAAAAATTGGGTTGCACTGATATAAAAGTATTTTAAACAGAGATGAATGCAGGAAAAAAATGCAAAGTCCTAACCGGGCATTATGGGAGAATATGCATGATATGCAAGAGTTTGAAAACTCCACAAGCCACAATGACCAGTGGGACTAGTGTATCAAGTATATCTGTGTAAGTGTGAATTTCAGTTTCAAATCAGTTTTTAAGTAAAAACTTCAAAGATCAACATTGTGATCAAAGAAGTCTAAGAACATTTCTAATGTCCAGCTCCCTGAATGTAACAGCAAGCCGGTTGATGAAAGAGGGGAAGTCAAACAGTCAAACTGATCAATAAATCAATAAACCACTTATGCCACAATCAGCACTTCTCCAAACCAGTTAAAACACCCCAATTAAAACAGCGGACTCACCGAGAACTCCGAGCCGGTAATTGATTGTGATGACAATGACATTTCCATAGCTGGCCAGGATGCTGCCATCAATCATGTTACCAGTTCCCTCCATGTAGGATCCTCCATGGATGTAAACCATGACTGGCTTTAACCCGTTCTCGTCGTGGATATCTGTTGACCAGAAAATAAAATAAAAAGGTATTTTTTTATTAAACTGTTTTTAGTGCTTTTTTTTCAGTGCTGTATTTGCACTTGAAAGTACAAAAATCAGGAAGAGCACAATAAAGTTTTACTAAGGCAAAACAACTAAATAGACTAGATGAAAAAAAAATCATTTGAACTAATATTTAGTGTTTCAGTGAACTATTCCAAATACAGTATGATAAGGAAAAACACATATACCATTTTATTGTGTTTTAGGAAAACATACAAAAAATGAAGCACAAATTAAATGCATGCAGAGAGTACAACGTAAACTAAATGAAAAGTGTTTCTCTAACTTCCCAGACCATCGAGAGCTCCTAAGACCCCCGGGCCATTGTTATGGCACTTCAATTAACTGCACATTTGTTTGTCATTAGTGAAAAGAGATTATATAAAAGCATCAGATAAACAGATGCTTTAAAGACCTTAAGGCAGCCACTACATTTTAATTGTGCAGCCCCGTCATAATCTAGTGTTGGGTTCTAGAATATTTCACTTAATATTACAAACTTTCAAACTTGACCTCTTAAACTCCAACGCCCCCTGATACGGGGGCAAAAGGCAGGAGATCAGTTAGGCTTGGGGCTTAAGTGGTTAAAGGCTCTGGTATTTGAAGTAATAATTAAAAATACCTCAAACAGCAAACACCTGGTTCTTTTTGGCAGGAAGGAAACATATACAGTTGTGTTAATGGTTTCACCTGGCTCTATGCAGTAGGTCCTGCCACAGTATTTCAGCCGAGTTGAGGTCTGGACTTTAACAATTGCAATTACAATATTCAGTGTTGATCGTACAATCAGTATGCAAGTTCTATAAACTATTATAGTGTGAACAATGTGGAAATTAGTTTGACCTTTTTCTTCCTTAGTGGGACAATTCCATTTAAGTACCAGTCCATTATAAAGTGGACATTTTAGGACTGTTGTGCTAGAGATATGCTTTGACATTCTCAAGCAGAACCTGATGGCTTTTACCCAGTAATCTCAATATCTGTCTGCTCTCCCACCTCCTCCTTTTGTTCTTTATATAATGCACAGGCAGCATAGCAATTAGGCCAGATGAATACCGTGTTTATGAAGCTCCCTAGTTGTGATTAAGCAGCATGATTAGTACATGTGTAGGTGGTCATTATAAATTAAGAGTGGGTCGTTTGCATAAAAGAAGATTGAATGAGATGTAAAAAGCAAGGACTGCAATAAATCACCCAGCAGCACCTTCTTCATCTGGACCCCAACATATTCTAACAAGAAAATATCCGCGAGTACTCTGGGAGCACTCTGCTGCGACTGACACAGGAATAGCGTTAGTGGACACATTTTTTTTCAGCTCTAGCTTCTATTAACCCAAGGGCGAAAACTAGAATGGAGTTATCAGTGCTGTCCTCACATTGCCCAGCATCATCTGCACTATAACAGTTCTCAGTGTCCTGAAACCAACGAACACATTATCAATGGCCCTGCCGACTAGCCTGCTGGAAACTCTCCCAAATGTCATTTCGATGAAAGCGTCTACTGAGGAAAATACTGAATTGGGAGTAGAGGTGACCAACTAAATATTTTAAAAGTAATCATTTTGTATTTACTATAAACTGGCAGATAGAAGCCTGTATATCTCCATACATGTTAGTAAAAGCTTCTCTTTGACAGAGCATATAACTATCAATCTAATGTTTGACAGTATCATATTTTTATATTATTTTATAGATATTTAGCCTGCTTCTTCTTTACTCTTAAGGACAATCATCCATTCGCTTCCGCTTCCACTTATCCTTTTCAGGGTTGCGGGGGCCGCTAGAGTCTATCCCAGCTGTCATAGGGCGAGAGGCAGGGTACACCCTGGACAGGTCGCCAGTATGTCGCAGGGCTAACACACAGGAACAGACGACTATTCGCATTGACACCTATGGGCATTTTAGATTTTTCAATTAACCTGTCTCCACTAACTGCATGTTTTGGACTGTGGGAGGCAGCCAGAGTACCCGGCAAGAACCCCCACAAACACGAGGAGAACATGCACACATTCACAAAGACACAAAGACCCCAGCCTGATGGTGGAATTGAACTCAGGACCTTCTTGCTGTGCGGCAACAGTGCTTACCCCCGTGTCACAACGCTGCCTTAAAAATTATCAGTTAACACGATATTTTGTGATGGATTTCATCATATGCTGAAGAACCTAAACAGCACAGCCACCTTTGGACCATTTACTGATGGTTTCATGTCCTGTCAAATCACCTCCAGTTTACTGAGTGTATCCAATTCAAGACCTGTGACAGTTTCTGGTGTTATTTAAAATTTCATCAGCAGATCATTTAAGCCAGGATGAATAGGACATGACATTTTTTTATGGAGATTATCTGCTCATAACTCAAACTGGCTCAGGTTTTAGTTATAACTTGTTAACATTTCTCATATTTTTTTTACATTTATAAAACTATTAACCACTCTGTGTCGTCTGAATGAATAAAACATTACCACTAAATAAGGGACCTGTCTAAACCTGTTGAAGAACTGGAAAATCGCAGTATTTATTATTCTTAATTTTCTTTGCTTCTCCGTTGTAATAATGTGGATGAGTCTATCTATTTGGCTAAAAAAAAAGATGTCAGTGACAGTAAAAACTGGTCTCTTGCTGGTCTCTCCTTCAGTTCCTGTAAGCTGCATGTAATGCACGATGATGTGCAAAAGCTAGCTGTATGTATGAGGCATGTCAGTAAGCTTGCCACAAATTTAGCCAGGCAGGCAGGTGGGCATGGAGCAGGAGGAGTATATCACTCCATTCTGCAAAGAAAACAATGAAGTGAAGGAGTGGAAAGCAGCCCACAGAGGGCGGTTATTAGTCTCTGCTGTGCTCTGAATGGGTACCTTAGATTTGCTAATGTCTCTGTATCAAAACTCTCCGAAGGGACTGGCGTTGACACCCAAAACCAACCTTGGGCTTACTATGCATAAAGCAGGCCTGTTAATTACAGAGCCATGATGGCTGGATGGTGTTAGTATGTTCCTGTTTATCATTTATCACCAGTTCCACATTAGTAGAGGCCCAGTGGAACAGTGTGGCTGGTGGAAACAACCTTGAAGAGGCAGTTGCACAGAAAACAATAGCCGTTGCCATTAACTTGTCATAGTCTCTAACTGATAGGCATCTGATGGTCGCTGCAGGCCTTTGTGGGCTCAGACAAAACTATTTGTTGGCTCTCCATCAAACTAACAGGCAAACTGACTGTTACTACCCATCTCTTCTGGTGTATTGCACCAGTGGAGTCAGAAGAGAAGGAGGGGGTGAGTGAATCCACTCAAGGCACTTTTATCCAACAGAGAGAGCCCCTGCAGATTTAGAGCTGTGTTTTATGACTAGACAAGGAGAGGTGGTCTTGGGGCACCATGTCCCATTCCTGTCAACTTGGAATGCACTTAGAATTAAAGAAATCAAAGTGCTTCGAGTACTCCTCTTTCTCCCCTGTTCTTACTATCTCTGTGTATCTGGCTCTCTGTGCTCTCTTGGGCATGTGGAGCTGCCTGGGTGACTGTGCAGCAAGTTTGTCCCACACATTCATCACTGCCACCCAGGCTGGGGAGAGAATATATTCTTCTCCTGGCTGTGCGTCTTGCACATATTACTCATTTTTATATGGGTGGGGAGGCTGAAGAGAGTTAAGGGGTAATGTTTGTGGTGGTGTAGGGGTGGAGGGGTCTTTCTGGATTTTCAAATGCTTTTTGCATTTTCTGCTGTTGGCAGTAGAAGATGGTTAATGGAAGCTCAGTAGAGTGCATCTCCATCGCATCACTGTCACTGTAACCGCAGCAATATAACTTCCTCTCTCGAGTGATAGTTGCTTTTTGGCCCAGGGCACAACAAGCAAACCTGTACTGCAGACCACCTATTCTGTATGTTTATAGCCATCAGAGAACCCAAGTAAAAATCTTAAGCAATCACACATTACACAAGAACCGGACAGAAAATCTGATGGAGTGATGTATCTAGATTTAAAAATTTTGATTAATCACAACAACAGTTGCGTCAAGGTGCTTTATATTGTAAGGTAACACTCTTGGCCAATTTACTGCTTGTTTCTCTAAGACGGTGGCTGTTTATAGCCATCTTTTAAACATGGTGGAGGCTCTATCATGGTTTGGTGCTGCATTCCAGCAGGTGGTGTAGCGGTCTAACCAGATGGCCTTTAAGGTGTTGTGGATAAATACAACAAAGTAAAACCAGTAATGGTACCAAAACACTTCCAAATTTATTCATAACACACAGGAAAAGTCCCAGGGAATCTGAGTTACTGATAAAAACAATAAATAATAACCAATGTACATCTTTGTTGAATGTAGCCTCTTGGGAGAGTCCTTTGGGGACATTGGAAGCTAAACCTTGACATGGATTGCATAAATGTCTGGATACTCCACTGAATGGCAGTTTAAAGTTTTGGTCAATGAACTGGTTTCTGTGCAGCTACGAGAGTCTAGACTCATCACAATGCTTTCCTAATCATGCAACACAATAAAAAAGTGTGAAATTGTGTGTATGTTTCATTTGCAGTTTTTAGAAAAGTTCAGCTAAGGCTCAAAAGCAAATATTAAGAGGAAGTGATTGTCGCACATGAAGTCTAAAGTGTTCTCTGCAGTGCTGCCAGTTGCATCAGCCACTGAAGTATAGGTGGAACCACAGGAGAGCTGCAGGAGTAATTCATTGCCACTGCAGATGTTCAAACAGTCAGTGTGCATCGATCCTGAGTGCTTCCCTTAAAAAACAAGCAAGCCAAAGTACCGCCTGCAGATGCTTTCTCGAGACCTCACAGCATAAATCAATCTATTCTCCTGGTGCATCAGGCTATATTAAAATCTGATGTTTCAACTTAGCTGATATATTACTCTTTAACAGTGAACTTGAGCTAGCAGTGTTTTAGTAGAAAAACTACTGAGTGCATAATCACAAGCAGTAGGTTTCGTTTTGCAGTTAAAAAGGTGGATATCTAATATGGCTGTTTTCTCTCTTTTCTTAACACCTGCTGTCAGCAAAGAATGTGTTTTCTGATCCATTTTAAAATCAAAATATCATGTCCCGGTGACCTGGTCCTTCTGGTTTTAAGTAAAATCTGCTAACTCTCTTTGTGGTAAATGCAATAAACCAATGTAATGAAATCCAAGCTTTTGCAAGATCCTAGTAGAAAACATTAAATAAATAAATTATAGTTACCTGCAAAAAAATTTGGCTTATAAGAGTATTTCAAACGTATCACTTCATAATATATGTTCAGCATTTTATTCAACTCAAATTCATAGAAAGGAAGTTGACTACACAATAAAACACTTTACTCATGAAACTGGTTCATCTGTCACAGATACCAGCTTGTGGAAAGAGCTTTAATGATGTAAGCAAGTAAAGACTAAAATTAAAAGTAGGGTTGGACCAGGTGATGAGACCAAACTGGGACAAAGTAAAGTGGGTGGTTGATAACAGAGAAACTGATTGCAGATCTGGTAGATAAGAAGGTAGTATTGAAAGATGTGATCCATTTTTACTGTTCCTTATTTTCTTCTAGTGTTCTGGTAAAAAAAAACATAGATTAGAAATCATATGAATGAAGATATTTAGGTTTAATTTAGACATAGCCAATTTTCAAGGAATCGGTGGATTATTAAAGACTAAGTGAGAAGGTGAGGAAAGAAACTAAACTGAAATTATTGAAACTATTTTTAGTTCAACATACCATTTAAATGAAACATGCCCTTTGACTTTTGTTTTATCCCTTATGATCTACCATTCAGTACACAACACTGAGAACGAAAAAAAAAAAAAGAAAGAAAAAATGACACTGTGCTGTTTGATTATTATTGTGCACAAGCAAGGCACACAAGTGTAGCAGACATTTTTCCTGGCCTACAAATTTCACTCTTTCTAAACAACACAGGTTCAAAAGGACCTTTCAGATGTTTACTTATAGGGACCTCCTTCCTATTTAAAGCTGCCCTTTTGCCTCAGAAGCCTCTGATTTACTTCACTAAGGAAAAGGTTAATCCCAAAAGTTAAGCCCAGATAGGAGTTTGCTCAAGGATACTGCAAGGAGACCAAAAATTAGGAGACTCATGGAAAAACAGCTATGACCTGGAAAAACTTGGTCACATTATAAGTGAAACTGTTAGTTAGTTATGACCTTTAGCAGTGTTTAAAATTCACTGTTTTCTACACTTCTGATTTGGAGGTTTCTTAAACAAATATACACGCTATAAAAAGCAGGAATTTATACAGTGTTAGTTTAATTAAATCATAATCAAGGGAACCAAAGATTATTTCACTACTGCAAGCCATTACAACTTTGCTTGCATTCATTAGTGTCAGGCTTTGATGCTGTTGTTCAAAAAGAGGATAACACAGAAAAATACCTGTATCAGTGCCACCTTTACTGTTCAAATCTACACTTTGTCTATTTGCGCTGACTCCTGGTTAAGAAGAAAAGTAAAATAAGGGTAAATATTAAAAAAAATGATGATAAATGATGATAAAAGTAGCCAGCTTTGCTTATTTGTACTATAATTTCATTTCAGAGCGCAATGAGACATCAGACTGCATAATTTTCAATAAAACAGGATAAAAAAAATTGGCTGTTCTAAAACCTTCCACCATTAGTGTATATTACCATGTCATTTTCCATTTCTAAAAATAAACTCCGTAGATGCTACAATGTTTATTACAATGTTTATTTTTGTGGATGCTGCATGAACTGTACTTCAGAATACTGCTCCATGATACTTTCTAATAAAAGAGATCACCGATACCTAACATTCTTAGACTTTTTATCTGATTTAGTGCTCAGTTCAGAAAAATATTTATAGAGGTGATTTCAACATTCATGTAGATGTGGAAAACAACAACCACAACCCTTGCATTTGATCTACTATTGTACTTAATTAACTTCTCCTAAATATGTGAATAAGGTCAACCCCAACTTTACTCACACTCTGTGTCTTTTCTACATATGGCACAGACACTGAACATTTAACAATATGCCCTGAAAAGCTGATATTTCTGATCATTTCTTAATATAATTTAAAATTACCAAAATGGATTATACAGTTGTGGGGAATAAATTTCATTTCAGTATATGTCTTTCTAAAAGTGGTGAGTTCAATGATGTCATTGCTCCATTGTTATTTTCTTCAATACCATGTGCCAACATAGTGCAGAGCAGCTACCTAAACTCCACTCCCACAGAGGTACATTAACTAATGCCTCACATAGGCATCACTTAAAGCATACTTGCCATCACTTGTCATATCTAATTATAGTCCAGTCTCCCACCTTCCTTTTATCTCAAAAAAACTTGAAAGACTAGTTGCAAATCAGATAACTGATCAGCTGTAGAGGAATGGTTTCTTTGAAGAGTTTCAATGAGGATTCAGAATTAAACACAGTACAGAAATAGCACTAATCAAGGTTATTACTTTCCATGGGCAGTATTATTAGACATTATAAGACATAACATATTTTCCTTGCTGTGCAGACGATGCCCAGCTTTTTTATCCATCAAACCAGATGACACACACCAATTAGTTAACCTGCATCAATGTCTTAAACATGTATGTATGGATAACCTCTATAGTTATCTCTGTTTATAAATTCAGAAACAGGTTAATTTTTTTTGTCCTAAAAATATTAGAAACATGGTGCCTAATTAGACATTTACTCCAAAATTCCTCAGTAACATCATCTTGGAGTTATTTTTGACTGCGATGTATCCTTCACTGTGCACATTTAAAAAAATCTTGCATTTGTGCAATTGGAAACATCCTGTCTCAGAGTGAGCCTTCAAAACTAGTGCATTGCTGGACTATTGTAATTCATTATTATCAGGATGTTCTAAAAGCTCAGTGAAAAACCTTCAGTTGATGCAAAATGCTACAGCAAAAGTACTGATAGGGACTAGAAAGAGATCCTGGCGTCTCTTCATTAAGAGGCGGCTCCCCATTAAATCCAAAGTCAAATTTAAAAACATTTTTTCTCCTATATAGTGTCTTGGATAATCATGTCCCACTTTATCTTAAAGACCTCATTGCACTGTATCACCCCAACAGAACACATCACGCTCAGACTGCACACTTAATTCTGACTTCTAGGGTATTTAAAAGTTCAATAAAAGTTGTTAGGCCCCACTTTTGTGTAAGTAGCTCTCAGCTTAGATGTGGAAGAGAGACACCTTTAAGATCAGATTTAAAACATTGTTTTGATAAAGCATATAGTTTTTCCTTAGCACATAGTTAGTCCTTAGTTATTCTAAATGGCCTAAGATTTAACATTTTAGACCATGGATTGTAGGGGTTATTACTGCAAGTTGAGCTTCATTATCGTGTAATCAACTGAACTATTTGACTGAAAACATGAGACCTGTTATTCGTGTTTCCCAACAGTCCTTGACCTTCTTTGCTTTTCACAATCCATCATTTGAGTATGGTGCTCATGCCTTCGTGAATCATGAAGCATTCGCTGATCAACAAATAGCAAAGACTAGATATCAGTGGGCCTTTGATGTGACAGCATGGCTGGGTCTGGTGGAGTGTTTGCACATTCAAGTGGCTCAATAAGAGAGCAAGCTGAACAAACAAATGCTAGTACCATGTTATTATAATCTTGCCAAGCGTGAACATCCACATCTGCTCAAATTGGTCAGACAAACACACACATAGACACATAGATACACACACAGAGACAACAGAACAATCAGACATGCCTCAGTTAATCAAAATGCACACACACAAACAATATATTTGGGGGGGGGGGGCTTGTTTTGTTTTTATTTGTGATTTTAAATGTTTTCCATTCTTGAATAACTTAGGAACAGGGGGTCCACAATTCAGTGTACTCCTAGTGCTGGTCTCAAGCCCAGGTTTTTAGAGAGAGGGATGCACCATGAAGGGCATCTGGTGCAAAATCTTTGTAAAAATCAAGCATGCAGAACATAAAGAATGAAATTAGGGATTATGACTGGTAAATACAGAAGGCTGATATAATTGAGAGAAGGATGGTAGATGTCTGCAGGAGACCAGGTGGAAGGGAAACAAGGTCATGGGCACTGGAGGTGGATTCAAGCTGTTCTCCCATGCTGTAGACAGGAAGAGAAACTGAGTAAAGGTAACTTTGAAGGAAGTGTGTTGTGCAAGTGATGAGAGTGTCAGACAGGATCATGAGATGAAGTTGGACATTGAAGGCGAGATCTTGAATGTTAGTGTGTATACCCCAAGGTCGGATGTCAGATAGAGAAAGTTGGATAAAGTGGTAGAGAGTGTCCCATTGAGCCACTGGAGCAAACCTGTAGGTGAATGAGCATGTGGTAAGGGGAAGAGCAGTGTTGAGGTGGTGTTGGGTAAGTTTGGAATGAGGCCCAAGTGTTTGAACATAGGGGGGTCCGAAAGTGCTCCTGGCACCAGGTCAATGATCAATTTTGTAATAATATCAACAGATCTGCAACCATATGTTCTGGACATTCGAATGAAGAGAGAGGTTGAGCTGTCAACACTACCTAGTGTTGAGTTGGATCAGGTGGTGAGGGGAGGATGCTAGACCTAGAAAACCTAAACATATAGTAAGGGTGTGCTGGGAATGCCTGGCAGAGGCCCCAGTCTGCAAGATCTTTAACTGCCACCTATAGCAGAGCTTTGGCAGCATTCCAAGGGAGACTGGGGACATTGAGTCCCATTCTTCAGAGGCAGCCAATAGATACCGACAGAACGAGCAGAACATGGTCCAATGGCTGTAGCAAAAATTCGGTTGTTGTAAGAATTTGGAAAGGCTAGAAGATGAGGTTTTCAGACTGCCTTGAAGAGTTTCTGGAAAACTGTCAGGCAACTCAGGGTGAGCGGTGCTCTACCTGGACTGTGTATAGTGGAATGCTGCTGACTTCAACTGAGGATATTGTCAGGCGATGGAAAGAATACTTTGAAGACCTCCCTTATCCCATTGACACATCTTCTATAGAGGAAGCACAGTCTGAGGATGAGGGGGACGACTCGTACATCACAGTGAGGTCACTGAGGCAGTTAAACAACTCCTTGGAGGCAGAGCCCCTGGGGTGGATAAAATATGCCCTGAGTTCCTGAGGATGTTGTAGAGCTTCCTTGAGATGCCTCTACAACAGGGGTCCTCAATCCCAGTCCTCAAGGGCCAGTGTCCCTGCAGGTTTTAGATGTGTCCTTGATCCAACACAGCTGATTTAAATGGATAAATTACCTCCTCAACATGTCTTGAAGTTCTCCAGAGGCCTGGTCATGAACAAACCATTTGATTCAGGTGTGTTGACCCAGGGGGAGATCTAAAACCTGCAGGGACACCGGCCCTCGAGGACTGGGATTGGGGACCCCTGATA
>VUQR01033710.1:0-10563 GCA_015108515.1 Hemichromis elongatus
CTTATTCCTACTTTTACTTGTGTTCTAAACAACTAGTAAACATAAATTCTCTTTTAACTTAACATAGTAAAGCTTCTCTTTTATTTATTTTTCATATGTCCAGTCTCTGTGGAGGTCTAGACACACGACCGGACCTGGTTACTGTTGGAGTAAAGGATACAGGGGATGCTGGCACAACTCTCAGGTGTGACCGGTTTCGTCGCAGCTGTCCGTTAGGTGTTTCCACGATGTATGATCGTGGTGTGCCAGCATCGCCCAGGACTGTCCCTTGGGTTTTTGTAGGCATGACCCACACTTGTTGACCCGGTGTTAAAGGGGGTAAAGTCTTTGTGCGGTGACGTCGGTTGAAAGTCTGCTGCTGTTGTGTTTTCATGGCGGCATCCTTCTCTCGGAATGCTTGAAGATCAGGCCAATGTGGTTGCAGTTGTTGAGATGACATGGGAACTGGGGTCCGAATCCTCCTTCCCATGTTCAGCTGTGCCGGGGAGCTCCCGTGAGCTAGAGGTGTAGCCCTATATGCTAATAGAGCCTTGTGAAAGTCCTTCTCCTTGGCCAGCAGTGACTTAGTCTTTACTGCCCTTTCTGTTTCACCATTGCTGCAGGGGTATCTGGGGCTGCTTGTAACGTGGGTGAAGTCCCAGTCTTTGGCAAACTCCGCAAATTCCTGGCAGGAAAACTGTGGTCCATTGTCTGTGACCAGAACTTCTGGAGAACCCCATCTAGCAAATACAGATTTGCACCGCTCGATGGTTTGGCGTGCTGATGTGCTGCTGGTCAATTCGACTTCAATGTACCTTGAGAAGTAGTCAACTAGGACCAAATAGTACCCGCCTTTCCACTGGAACAGGTCTGCTCCAACTCTCTGCCATGGCCTGCTGGGTAGGGCTGTTGTCATCAGTGGTTCGACTGCCGGCTGGGTTTCCATCGCACAGGACTCACAACACTCAACCATCTGTTTGATCTGTGATGTGGGGCCCGGCCACCAGACCAACTCTTTTGCTCTGGCGAGGCATTTGTTGATCCCTGATGGAGCTTTCCCAGAATCTCTTGTCTCATCTGTATGGGGATTACCAGTCTCTCACCTTTCATAAGAAGACCATCTGTTTCATGCAGATCCACTTGTTCCGGCCAGTAGGGGAGTAGCTCTTCTCTGAGTTCCCTTCCATGTGTCGGCCAGCCATTTTTAATGTATACTTTCAGGCATCTGCATGTCTCATCCTCGGTTTGGGCAGCTTTCATTTCTTCCATTTTGTTGGGTGTCGCTGGGAGGTGTATCATCATACTGTCACAGTGCACCCTGCATTCCTCTTCAAGTTCCTGCTCAGCCTGCGTGAGTGTAGTCGGTAGGGGGGCTCTGGATAAGGTGTCCGCTGTTATCAAGTTTTTGCCTGGAACATGCACAGTGTTGAAGTTGAACCTAGTCTAAATCTGAGCACCCTTGGTGGCAGGTCATCCAGTGCTCTTGACTTGAGGAGTGTGATGAGGGGTTTATGGTCTGTGCACACTGTGAAATCCAGCCCAGTCAGGTAGCAACTCAAACGTTCACATACCCATGTGACTGCGAGGGCTTCCTTTTCTATTTGGGCATATCTTGTCTCCATTGTAGTTAGACTCCTTGAGACGAAGACAACAGGTCTCCATGAGCTGTCGGGTTGTTTCTGTGTCAGGACTCCTCCAATTCCATAAGAAGAAGCATCCGCTGACACCACAGTCTCCCTAATAGGACTGTACTGAGCCAGCACCGTGTCGGAGCTGAGTTCTTTCTTTGTCTCCTTGAAAGCCTTTCTCTGTGGTTCCTCCCAAGTCCAGCAGGTGACACTCTTCTGCAGGTCTCGGAGAGGTTTTGTCAGTTCAGGAAGACGTGGAGAAAATTTCCCCATAAAGTTGACCATGCCCATAAAACGGCAAACATCTGACTCGTTCTTTGGTTCTGGCATGTCCAAAATCGCTTTTATTTTGTCAGGATCGGCGCTGATGCCGTTTTCATTGACAATGTTTCCAAGGAACTTAATTTCCTTCATTGCAAACTGGCACTTGTTGTTTAAGGTCAGTCCAGCCTCTTGGAACCTTTGTAGTACTCTGTGCAGCCTGCCATCATGTTCGACTCGATCCCGTCCGGTGACAAGAACGTCATCAGCGTGGCACAGCACACCATCCATGCCCTCAATGAGCTGCGAGATCCTCCTCTGGAAGTGTTCGGAGGCCGATGCTATGCCAAAAGGCAATCTTTTAAAGTAGTATCTGCCCTCTGGTGTGATGAATGTTGTGAGCAGCCTTGAATCTTTGTGCAGTGACACTTGCCAGAATCCTGATGTTGCATCCAGGTTAGTGAAGACTGTGGCTCCTTCCAGTCTGGCAAGCGTTTCATCCACAGCCGGCAGGATCAGTCTTTCTCTCTCTACGCTGTTGTTGAGGTGTGTCAGGTCAACGCAGATGCGTATTTTTCCTGATGGCTTCACTATGGGGACCATGTCGGCGCACCATTCTGTGGGCTCTTCCACACGGGCGATAACTCCCATCTCCTCCATTTGGTTTAGCTCCTCCTTCTCCTTGCTCCTGAGAGGGATAGCAACTCGTCGTGGAGCGGACAGAGCGTAGGGCTGTGTGGACTGTTTCAGCTTGATTTTATATTCACCTTGAAGTTGGCCCAGTCCCGTGAAAACCTGTGGATACATTGTGCGGAAGTATGTCTCAGCATCTTCAATACTGTGAAGCTAAGGGATCATTTGTAGTCTCACAATTGCTGGGAGTCCTAGTAGTGGCGTGTTGAGGTCTCTGATAACATAAACTGCTTCCTCTGTTTTCTTTTCCCCTATTTGAAGCAGTGCATCAACTTGTCCTACCACATCTAGTGGTGTATTATTTGGACCAAACAGGGACTTGGTGGGAGGTGACAGCGGGCCAAATCTGGTCTTTTTGTATTCTGACACCGGTATTGCCGTAACACCCGCTCCTGTGTCTATCTTGAATCGCAGTGAGCCCCCATTGATGGATATGTTTTCAGTCCATGTTGTCCTAGTCTGGCGATGGTGTTCTGTGGGTCTTCCCTGTTCGGCACATGGCTGCATAATGCCCCGTCTTATGGCATTTTCTGCACTCAACATCTTTCACCGGGCACTCACTCCACGGATGCTTTGGAACTCTGCCACATTTCCCACAGGCTTTTCCTTTATCTGTGGATAATCGGTGTGCCGCCTGTGCATAACGCTGATTTGGTTTTTGTTTGTAGGCTTTTTTGTTGTATTTTTGCTGAGTGACAGCATCAACATGGCCTGGAAACTCAGTCAGGCTCAGCACAGATTGTTGCTTTTTCACATCTTCATGTTGTCTCACTTGTTTATTTGCTGTGGCTAGATCAAGTTTGGCATTTAACTGTCTCGGATCATCTCTTCTCTTAAGTCCCCAAAGCTGCAAGTCTCTGCTAGTTTGTGCACGTCCGTAATAAAGTTCTCTGCACTTTCGCCTGCCTCTTAACACCTTTTGTTGAACTTTGCCCGTGTGTATATTACATTATGTACCCCGACAAAGTCTCCATTTAAAGCCTCCTTAACATGGCCGTAGCTTTTTAGCTGAACAGTTGTTAGCTGCAGGGAGCTCAATATGTAGTCAGCTTTGTCTCCCATTATGTAAATAAGAGATGTCACCTGATATTCCTCGTCTTTATCAGCAAGGCCAGACACCGCTCTGAATCGTTCAAATCTTCTGATTCATATTGGCCATGAACTGGGCTCGAAGTCAAATGGCTCCGGTGGCGTGAACGTGACGAGATGCTCCATATTGTTAGCCGGATGCTACTCTCTCGCCGGGTCTGCCTTTCGGCGTCTTTTCCTCAGCTTTCGTACTTTCATTCACCTAACTGCTCCTCCCTGGCCGTACTGGTACTCACTGACACGCCTGCCATACTCCTGTTTGGGTTTCCACCCTTCTGACACCATGTGTTGTTACTCTGTTTCTCCGGTATTCAAGCAACAACAACAAAGCGGGTTCCAGACGTAACTTTATTAACTCTTCTCCTGAACCATACAACTCTTATCCCCAAGCGCCACCTTGTGGCCTGGCTGATACCGCTACAATGTGTAATATTTATTCAAGAAATATTTCTTTGCTATCGAAAAAAATAAAAACATACTGAACAATAGGAGTGGTGATTTCTAGAACGTTGTCTATATGATTTTGCATTTCTTACCACTGTAATGTAAATAGACAATACCATTTCATTTAGGTTAAAAGCTTATTTGCAAGATGCAACAACAGAAAACATTGAAAGTTACAAATGTTTTGTGCATGAAACGGGAATTTAAACGTGGCGATAGAGCCAGGTGTAGATGTGTCACAAGTTAATCTGGTTGTAGGCTATGGCAGTTGGCCACAGGTGGCGCTAGATGAGTCGAGTCTATTTGAGTGCACATAAAGTAAACTGAACGCTTTAGTTGTGAGCTCGTTGACTCTTTCCATTGTGTGAACAGCATCAGTGTGGTGACGTTTATTTGTTTGTTTGTTTGTTTTAATAAGGGCAATGACTGACAGACAGTGTTTAAGGTAACCTCACAAATGTCTCCAATGAAATATTCAGTGTTTATTTCCTGTTTGTCTGTAGGGACTCCTGAAAAGTAAGTCTATTACACATCTGTGTGACTCTCACCAGTTAATCTGGAACACCAGCCATGAAAATCAGATCATCATTTGCTTCAGAATTTTAACATAAGCCATGTGACCAGCCTTTCGAGTGTAATGAGACGCCTGGAAAATCCTTTCCCATCATCACTAATAAGTAATGATTTATAGTCATCATCAATGATAAATCATTTTTTGGCAGCTTTCTGGCACCAATAATTGGATGTGCTCTTTATGCATGCAAGTGTCACGACTCACTCGATGTGTTCTGTCCCTAATCATTACAAAATGTGGAAATGTCCATGCTGCTTTAGTTTTCATCAGTTGTTCAAAAGCTTCAGGGGAAAGTCATCCATGGAGTAAATTAACAGAGCTGAAGGGATCTCCCGTGAGGGCTCGCCCTTTCCTCCTACCCAGAGTCAGCGTTGGATGACCTTGCATTTCCACTGAGCGCAGCATGCATGCGCCTTCCACCCGTGAATGCACTTCCATGCATTGCTCCAAAAACATATTGAGCCCCGTACAATCTGCTCCCAAATTAAGGGGCACTTCCACCTCATTACTGATGGCTTTACTTTACTTACCCTTTTATTTTCTATTGAAGAAGTAACAGTGTAGTTTGTTACTCACACATTGCTTCTGCCTTTTGACTGTAGATACTTTTTATTAAACCACATTGTTGTGGAGGTGTGGTCTCTGGCCTGTCGCAGAGGAGGCGTGACGCAGTGAGCTCACAGGGCGGCGCGGAGGCGGGAGCAGCAGGTGTGCTGAACTCTCCTAGTGAGGGAAACCTATCTTATGTCTTGCAGTGAGAGGGAGCGGTGTTGTTGACGGCGTGACAGCGGATGAGGAGTGCCTGCGTCCTGGCCGAAACCACAGAAAATTGCTGCAACTCAAATAAACAGAAAAGCATTGCAAACACTTCTGTGTTATTCATTGGGTCCTGTGCTACATACATATTTTATGTTAATGATCAAACCGTCACTGACTGATTATGCTCAAGTTTTCGGTAGCATCCTTAAATTCAAATCATGTAAAATTTACTTTGATTTAATTTTACTAATATGGCGCCATATCACAATAAAAACACAGGAGGGTAGCTGCTATCATTTGGAGTGATATACATGAGTGATGATGAGGCTGATTCAAAAAGGTGGTGAGTAAAAAAGTCTGTACTTCAAGCAACAGCCACAGTTTTTGTAATTGGTTTACTTTTTCTTTAGTTTGATTTGCATGCTTAATAAAGGCTACACATACCAAAACTTTATGCATGTGCAGCTATAACCACAGGCACAACAGGCCATTTCATTTTGTTTTAGGTGACGCATAAGTGTGAACTTCATACACAATACAGAAGTTAAAATTAATAAAGATTTCATAAATATAATAATATATGTAATGATGCTAAGGTGTGTGTGTGTGTGTGTGTGTGGTCTACATGTCTCCTTTCTCAGTGTTGTTTTCACAACATGACAGTGTGACCTTAATGAATAAAAGACCAGAGCTATGAGAGGGAAGGACAGTGGTCGCTTTTTACCTGCCATGTCTATCCATCCATCTCCACATGCTCTGTCCTGGCCTTAAATATCAGAGACCTTCTCTCGTTTCTATCCCCCTCTCTCTGACCTTTCTCAGATAGCTCTCTCTCACTTTCATTACCAATCTCACTAACCTCTCTCAGACAAGCAAGCCAATTATTTCCACTTTACACCCATAAAGAACAGCAGGGTGCAGCCATGGTCACACAAGGGCACCGAGGACATATGGTGCTGAGCCTCCGTTGTGTGTGTGTTTCCACTGAATGCCACAATTAGTGTCCTACCATCTGCCCAAGGGACTGCAGCTGTTTCAAGATATATTAACCCCCCCACCAAACAAACACTCCACTCTACACGGCAAAGGGCCAACTGTATCTTCACTTGTTGACACAAATTACAGTAGACTTCTTAAAATCCTTTGTCAGTCACTGAACTGGTTGCAGTTCAGCAGGGGGCAGATTTACATCAAAAATGAAGAATGCTTCCTTTTGTTTGATTACTGCATGAGTTAAAGCGTTACTAACAGAACACAGGAGAGGTTTGGCGTTTAAACTGTGTGCTCTGTTGGTTTGTAGATGCTCAGCTCTTCAACACCAGTCTGCTGCACTCTTCATCTCCTCTGCTCTCTCCTTTGTCCTCATTATAAGACAAATGTAATTTAAAAAATGCCGATCAAACTTCATCCAAATTTATAAATATTTTTTGTGACTATTATGTACCTGGGACATGTGATGTGTCAACCTAATTTATAGAACAACTCAATTAATAATTCCAAAAATATCATTCTGCAGCAAAGCAAATTATTAATGCAGTATGTTATGCCACAACACCTAATAATTATTTAATCAATATTTATTGCAGCTGCAGATGTGCATTAAACAGCATTCACTGGATTCTGCGCACTTCACACTTAATGACAGCTATGTTCACAACCACGTCCCTTCATTTTTGTTGTTCTTATTTTCAGAATAATAATCACTCCACATTTACACTATTTTTGTTGTTGTGCTGCGTTGATCTAAAATAATTTTATTTCAAACTACCCACGAGATCTCATGAATCCTCAGTGAATGTGAAACACAACAAAGTACATGAACCTCTGTCATTGTGTTCATGGCCTGGTCTGAATACACAGAATTGCATATTTTTGAATAGATACGTAAAGCAAAACTGTAAATACACAACTTACACAAAATGCACTGACATGTCTGCTGAAATAGCATTAGAGCCACGATGCATGCACATTGTTTACTATGGAACGATGAAGTAACCTTGTTTTAAAAAGTGATGATCATTAAGGTTACACCAGTAAACATATGATATTACAGTAGATTTGTTTTACTAGATTTTATTACTGAAATACATAGTTGTATATACCCTGAGCATCCCCCTGTAACCTTGGTTACTTAGCGTGTACACCGTTTGAGATGAGTAAGAGGCCGCTACCCTTCATATATCAGTGCTCACGGGTGTTCACACCTGTGTACAAGCAGGAACTCACAAGCACACACCATCTTGGGCGGTCTTGTGTACTGTTTAGTAACGTTCAATATTTATTATTTATTGTTACTGTTGCTTATGTTGGTTGTTGCTGTGGTTTCTCTATTGCGTTGTTTTGTTTGTTTTTTCCAACAGGTGATCAAACAGTTTTTTAGTGTTTTCTCTCTTATCCTCTTTTTTTGTTGAGCCTCTTCCCAACTTCTCTTTTCTTCGTCTTGCTTCGCCGTCTCCAGCTCCTGTCTGTTCTGATTGTAATAAATTACAAGTAAAACAAATAAAAAAATAAAAATATAATAAAAATGGAATAAACTTTGACAAAGTGGACCCATATGGCAAAAGCCATAATGATCCAGTTGGGAGAATAAATCTGATGAGCATTTTTCTTGGTCATCAGACAGGACAGGCAATAAAAACATTAGTGACTGAGACAAAATAATTAACTGGAATTAAAATGCTTATTTGGTAAATATGTGTGATAAATCACCAGATTCATTATTTGAATTAATTAAGTAATCATTAATCATCATGTATTTTCCTTTTGACCTGATTAAAGAGTAGCCTTTAACATATAAATACTGAACTATTCAGTGTGTATCCATTGTTACATTTAAAGGTCCAACGACTAAATGAGTCAGTCAGGGCCTGACCTCTGACCCTGTGTGTAGCCACAGCAGGATGTTGTCCTTTTCCATGTGTTTGTTTAGCTGAGGGGTGAATAAAGCAGGACACATACGATCCTGTTCCATGTTGGGCTATTATTTTTTTGTCTTTTCTTTTTTTAAAAATAAAAAAATAAATAAAAATGAAATGACTTTGTTGATGCAATGTAGTACCAATGAATGCTTAAATGTTTTTACCAGGTGCCTGCAGGGAACTTGTATCTTAACGTGTGCTCAATCATGCAGGTAAGTAAATCCCAAAAGTTTGATTGTGTTCATCTGGACGTTTTCAGTGGGAGAAACGTTTCCTCACTCGTCCAGGTGACTCCTTCAGCTGACTGCAGGTTACCAACCGTATAAATACAATAACTGAAACCAGCACCACTGAGGGACAATGGGCTGTGAGGTTCTTTGATCAATAATATGTAAAATGTCGTGACCACTGATCAAAGACCATGAGTACCATTCACAGAGAGTGGGGGAATGGCTGCAATCACAGCATTGTAAGATGGTGACAGATGTACCCTTAGGCCCCTCCTCCATTCAGAGATGGTCTTTCCCTTTTCACTTAAATGGCCTCCTTGACTCCGCCCTCAGACCAGCGTTCCTCCCTGTCCAGGATGGGTACATCCTCATCATTGAAACAGTGTCCACTGGCTTGTAGGTGTAAACAGAGCAGAGTCCTGCCTGACGAGGTGGCTCTGCTGTGTTGTGTCTGCATCTAAATGCACTTTAATTTGTATCAAAGTAATACACAATAGAGATTGACAGACCATGTAACTTTCGCGTAATGCATTGTAGGTAGGAGTGACAGCAAAATCAAAACTGCATCAAGCGCTAGCATTTCCAGCACCGGTAACCACTAATGCTGCGGTTTTAATCCCAACTTGCATTTTATTTGCCCCAAATACAGTTTGGGGCAAATACAGACGGAGAACACGGCAGGTCCGTACAATGACAGACCTGACGAAAAGGCTAAAAAAAAAAAAAAAACCATACGAAGCATACAGAGTGGACTAAAGACGTTAGCGTGCTGCCCAACTTTCATCACGCACATATTTATTATTTATTATATGGTCCTAAGTGTGAGAGCATACACTCACAAAATGTTTAGTAACTTCAGATCCCTGCAACGAGCCCAGGTCCAGTTTGTCCAATTTGTCGTCTCAGGTCGTAGGATTACACAACATTTTCAGATCTAATAGAAATAAAATAAGTGTTTCGTATTTCACTCAGTTTACTGTCTTTATTTATAACTGCCATTACTGTTTCATGCCTACTGGTGGTGGTCAGAGGGACCAGTGGCGCCAGTGTACGGCAGCCTCGCCTCTGTCAGTGCACCCCAGGGCAGCTGTGGCTACAATGTAGCTCACCATCACCAGTGTGTGGATGACTGAAATGTAAAACGCTTTGGGGTCCTTAGGGACTAGTAAAGCGCTATATAAATACAGACCATTTACCATCTTACAAAAAAGAGGCAAAATTGTGTTCCATGATGCTTTATTAGCTGCTTCGGTAAAAAGCAAATAAATAAATAAATTGCAAAACAACATACTTGAAAACAGTTATTTATCACTTGATTGCTTCAATACAACTCTCGGGCACATATATGCGTGACTTTTCGTGCCTGTTTTGATCTCGCTCTCTCTTTTTTAACCAATCAAATCTGGCTGTGGTAGCAGCTTTAAACTCGGTGTGATCCAGGTTGATAGAGGTGCCCAGTCTGGATCGCATTCCAGTAATTTGTCGGCTGGTTTTCCTACAAAA
Source organism: Hemichromis elongatus (assembly GCA_015108515.1). Taxonomy (NCBI): domain Eukaryota; kingdom Metazoa; phylum Chordata; class Actinopteri; order Cichliformes; family Cichlidae; genus Hemichromis; species Hemichromis elongatus. Next base: position 10,079 of record VUQR01033710.1, read on the forward strand.
CACAACAAACATTAGCCCGCAAAGCCACAGTAAACAAAGCAGCATAGCGCATCAAATTCAATTCAAATAAATATAAGACTTATTCGTAACCTACATCAACAATTATGTTATGATAAATTACGTAATAACTACAATAGCAGACTTACCTTTGTGGGAATGCTTGGAGCAGACTAACATGTGAGCTGGAGCGTTCTGGATCGTTATATTTGGTCTTTGAATGGCTACAATCCAGGCCATCCGTCGACTCTTTGTTACTTCAGAAACATGACTTGAACAATTTCTCTCCCACTACGAAATCCGATTAAACCGATCTCTTTATCCATCAGCTTCCCGTGGCTGTCATGCGACCGGCTACTGCAGTTTTTAATACAACAGTTTCTTGACATTCTTTGTGTTTCTTTTTATCGCTGTGTGACTGATTTCTTGTAAAAGCCTGCCTGCGCTAGTACAGCTCGCCACTCGTACCTACAATCCTTTGCGGTTTT
>VUQR01033711.1:0-12249 GCA_015108515.1 Hemichromis elongatus
GAAATACAGTTACACTTTCAAGCACTTTGAAGCACCACATCTGAAATTCAAGCACTTTTCAAACCTTGAAAAGACAATAATAAAATTCAAGCATTTTCAAGGATTTCAAGCACCCGTACGAACCTTGATCTAATTAACTCAGGCTTCAGCTTTATTTTGAGACTTGAATGTACCAATGTCCTTTTTCCTATAAAAATCGGTTTGTCCCTCTGTAGCAATAAATTAAATAATATCCAATTAACCGCTTATATGTCCAACATTCCCATCATTTCCAGATCTGGGAACAACTGAAATTTTATGATGTATGACTTCGACCCAAAGCACAGAGACCAACAAACACAAAACTACCCCAACAGGAACGAAAACGCTGAACACAAGCAGACGATGAAAGGAGGAAGAAGAAAAGCGGGTTCACACATGTGCCTTCGTTGGCGCCTTTATGTTTTTATTTCTGATGGATGAATGAATGTTCCAAACCGGTGAGCGATGAACAGAAGACTGTTTTAAATTTCTGTTCGCTTTCAGCAGCTACTTTAAATTTAAAGCCAGTCACACATTTAAAGGTGTTTGGGGTTTTTTGGGTGGAGTTACCAACGATGTGATTTAAAGCCCCTTTTCCATTAGTGCCTACTCAGATCAACTTGGCTCGGTTTCCAGGATTTTTCACTAGGTCGTAGTACCAGGTACTAAAAAAGCACCTGCTCGGCCGGAGTTCCAAACTAATCCGAACAGGTATCAAATGTGATGTCATGAGACTGCCTGCCACTGATTGGCTGGACTCATCCAGTGACGTCTCATTCACAAAAATCAAAACAGTCATTTTTGAAACCCGGCAACACACCGTGTTCCCCGAGTCTGACCAAAAGCAAGAGACCAAGCGCCATCGTCGACGTCCGCCTTTGTTGTAGCGCTCGTGTCGCACGCTAATTTCATCACGGGACGCTCGGCAGCGTTGCTATGACGACCACACACATCAGGTGTTATTCGATGGTAAGTGAAAACCAGCTGATCTGAGTAGGTACTAATGGAAAAGCAGCTCTAATGACTTACCTGGTCAATAAAGGTTTGACCTTGTGGTATGACGCACAAGTTCCGCCCAGCCCCGCCGCCAATCCCAGCTGATATCTCTTCGACATTTTGGACATAAAAACTGGCTGCAGTTTCTCAACATTCTGCTGACAGCTCTAGTTCCTGTTTTTAAACTCAGCTGCCTTATAAATCCTAAATTTGCCAGTTTATCTGATGTTCTTTTAACCATTCGGAGGCTCAAATAAAGATTGTAAGGTTGAGCTGCAGAGATTCGTTTTTAGCGACCAACCTCAGAGATGGTCGTCTTGCAGACCTCCACCGCTACAGACTCAAACTTTGGGTCCGTGGTCAGGTTCAGCTTATAGTTCCAGAGCAGCTGGGGGAGAGAAAAAACACGAGGTATGACAATTACACCAATCAGGACAGAGGGGGTGTGGGGGACAGGTCATATAAAAAACACATTTTAATATGTCAATCATTTTATATTATGAAGTCTCTCTCCTTTTTTATGGTTGGAAAAAAAGAGAAAGAGGTGGTGATGTTAGCTATCGGGTGTTTATGTGAATCGGTACCAAACCCGTGTGTACTTTTTGTGGAAATTCGTTGCATCATAAAATTAGGACACCATAGTGCATGCTGGGAGGTGGTAGAGAGAGAAGAAAAAAAAAGTCACACTTACATGGTTACATTCTGGAGTGATTTCAGAGTCCTGAAAGAGGAAGAGAAAAAAAGAAGTTTAGCTTCTTCAGAAAGTTTAATTACAGGGTCTGAATATTTAAGACTAAACAGAGAGAACAGCTAATTGCTTAACTTTGCAATCTATAACATCCCATAATCCACTGCAGCCTTGTGTGTTGTGGGATGATGCATTCAGGCACCATTATGGTTTAGGCATTTAAAGAGGCCGTGTTTGCAGCGTCTTGCTTCAGTGCGGTCACCGAGGCATTTTCCTGCAGCTCTGCTTTGACCCCAGGTGACCCGTCCCAACTTCCTGCCCCCGCCCTCGACCAGAGGAAAACTCACTGTGTGGGTCTGCGAAATAACAGCTCTGCAGATGACCAAAGACTCTCTGACCATTTACCACATGGTAGCCACAGTCAGCTAGGAATAAACTGCCAGTGTGTGTTTGTGCTCTTTTTGCAGCGTATTTTACACACTGGTGTGACAGCGCTCTTCACGCAAACAGTGCAGCGTGAAGAGGGGGAGGGGGAGATGGCACAGGATAGCACGGTCGAGTTGTAAAAAAAGCACTGGGGTGATTCAGTTTGAAAATGTGAACCACACAGGACGAGAAAAAACAAGCAGCATCTACAAACTGACACCAGTTAAAACAAAGCGAAGTGAGAGCGATGTCCCTCCCTCTCTCTCACATGTCAGCACCAGTCTCCAGAGAGGGGAAACCATGGAGGTACGGTGACATCACCCACTGCTTTCTGAAGGCTTATTTCAAACGGCTGAGATGAGCATTATCGCCAGCGCAGGGTTAATGCTCATCTCGTGAGGAGGGCGAATCAGACTGAAACCGCGCTGGTTACTGCCTTCTCAGCCATGCTGTTAGCCATTTATCACACAGTGTTTTCAAAAAGCCCACAAATGCCACTTTCCTGCTTTTATTATATTTCTTTGGTCAATCACATTAGGGCATAGAGGGAATGATACATGAGGATACCTCTGTTACCCTCTGTGAAATTAGGAAATGACCGTGGCACATGACAAATCCAAATATGTCACATCTGACCTCTGACCTCACTTTTACATTTCACATCTGCCTTCGTTTCAGGTCAACCCCAAAATGTGCTCCATCTTTAAAGAGAGTATTACAAAGATCAAAGTCTGTCATGTTCTCATTTTGTACAGCACTAGAGTTTTTTTTGTTTTTTTTTTTATCTAAAATGTTATGAATGCTGCCAAACTAGAAAGGACAGAAAATCCCATTTGGTTTAATATTTGTCATCTTTGTAGCTGCTCAGTCATCCAGGTCGTGGCAGTCTTGTGAAGTCCGGCCGCCTTCTTGTTTTAAGCCCTTAAGACTTCGATATTTCTCCCACTTCCTGACCATCAGAGCTTTGTTGGAAAGTTGAGTGTGTGTGTGTCAACATACAGCAGTACAAAGCTGGGTGGAGAAACCTGGAGAGAGTTGGACAGCCTGACGCCACATCAAACACTGCTGGACTTTTGTTTTTCTACGTTTCCCCTCCATTTCTAGCCTACAGGGAGAAAAAAAAACACCTCCTTTGCACGCGCTCAGACCAAAGGTGGACTGTACAGCTAAACATCCCGTCGCACTGTTGCAGAACAAAATGTGAGTCATGTGGACATCTGTGCAGCTTTGTGTCTGGATCCAAACCTCATCAATAATGAACAACTTCTGTTCGCATGCAGCTGCCCTGACTCCTGGCTGTTCCGTGAATCCATCTCTGAGTTTGCAGACTCGCATTATAACTGTGATCTAACACCAGGGTAAATAAACCCTCCCCACTCCTCAGACACACCCATCCACATATTTGAGATGTTCAGCTTTTTTGTTTGCCAGCTTTAAGGCTCCCGTTCGCCAAATGTGAGCAATCTGCTAAAGCTGCCATCCCATTTAACAGCTGCAGCTAAATTAAACTTAATCAGCTCTCCTCCTTTTGTCTTGGGAAAGCTGGTGTGAGGCTGAGCTATAATTGGAAATGGGTGAGAGGAAGAGATAGGAGAAAAACGACATGATGTGAGACAAAAGAGGAGACTTTCTGACACCTCGGTTATTTAGCTTAAAAAATAGACATTCACAAGCAAGACGGGGGGTGGGGGAGGGGGGGTGTTAGAACAGGAAAAACAAGAAAAAATAATGTTTAACTGTTTAACTAAAGCTCAACACATTTGCATACACACCTGAGAGCAAACAAGAATTAGCGAAAGCAGGCCGTGCGTGAAGGAAGCGCAGCGGGAGAAAGTGTTACGAACGAACCCCTTCAGCGGACATCAGCCAACCAAGAAGAAAGCAAACAGACTCTCAGCAAACAAGGAACTGCATCCTGTAAGCTGTGTGTGGTGGATTTTTATTAGCCAGTTAAAGATTAACTGGTGCAGACAACCACTTCAAAGCTTCAGCTTCTTCTATGTGTTTTTAACCGGCTATCGGCAGAGGATGTGCACTCTCTTTAGACCAAACAGGCAGTCAGATAGTATAACCAGGAGTGTGACTGATGTGTGCGCTACCACCACCTCCAATTTCACACATGACATCTCATCACACTGTGAGGAGCAACAGAGAGCTTCAAAAAATAAAACAAAACAGGAAATTACACCTATTAAACTTTCCTTTCTCGCGCTTCAGTCGTAATTTAAGTATCGTCATTCTAAATTATTTTCCAAAAGCCAGAATAACACCACGCTATTTACACAAAACTCAGAACAAAACCGTTTCTTCTGTATTTACGCGGACCTCGGAGTGTCACAGTGAAATCTCACCACCGGTAAAAACAGTAAATATTGACCTAAATATTGATCTACAATTTTATTTAAAATCTAAAAAGTTTCAGAGTCGTCCTTTTTTTCTCACCAGGAAGATTTTTAACATCTGGCATTTGGTTAGCCATCCCTTTAAAAGCTGTCTCCAATTTTTAAACATCGCAATGATCCCAAACACACTCTCAGTGGAGTAAAAGCATACCTGGATAAAATCACACAATGGAACAGTACCAGTCATGGATTGGCCTCCCCAGAGCCTGGAGCTCAACATTATTACAGCAGTGTGGCATCGTTTTGACAGAACAGAACAAAAGAGAGCTTTAAATGTGGAGAAATATTCCTGAGAGCTTCTTAAAGAACAAGAAACTTCAGCCTCATGTGACTCTAACCTTTTTATATCCAAATGGTCCTTTTAAGGATTTCTTTATCAGTGAACACAGGCAGATTAATATATACCAGCCTTTACTTGCAAACCATATTCTAGTCTTGACAGGAGGCGACTGCCATCATTTCATGCTAAACGCTGTTGCTGGGTAAGAAATACAGAAACGTAAATGAGAACGGCTTTATTGTGAACCTGGTTGCATTAAAATGTCGTTCATGTGACCACGGAAAGTAGCAGAGAAGCCCACACATGTTATTGTTGGCCACATTCGCTGCTTACACTGAACACGTATCAGTCTCTCTTCCTGTCATGTTGTCTTGATCTGAAATAAACCCACCACAGCTGATGGGAGGGGGAGGGGGCCAGGGGGTAGCAAAAACATACAGCTGTAACGGGAAGCCAAAAGTAAATCACAAAACAAAAGCATCAATGCAAAATAAATTCATCTTTTGTTTAAAATTACAACGAATTGCACAGCCCCGTCACTCCACTACGTTTGTCATAAAGCTCGTGGCAGCGAAAACATTTGCAGAGGAGCGCTCGCTCGTACAGACCATCACTTCATCGCGTCTATTCAAATATGACATCCTAATACAGCCTACAGTAGGAAACCGCAAAGCCTCTGAGAACAAGCCGAGTCCTCGCTGCCTAACACGCACGTGTGTGTCCATAAAGATATTATCGCTGTTGGTGTGAACACAACAGCAGGAAATATCATTTTCAGAAAAATGTCAACCTGAAAGGAGCATCGCAGAAACACCGGATGATGCTTCTTAGCAACCTTTTTCCTTCTTCTTGGCTGAGGAACAAAATATCCACACAAAGTAAAATCTGCTCGCTTTGTTTGGGATAATCAAAGAGGGGATTAAAGCAGCTGCACAGAAGCTGTAATTCAGTTTCAGAGATGCTGAGGTATCACTGCTTTATTTGCCACTCCGACGGGTCCAATTACAGATACGCTCAAGGAACATCGGTCCACTTTATTCCATTAGTCTGCTTTTTATTTGTGTTGCATTAATTACAAACCCTGGAAGTAAATGGATATCTAAATCAGACAAAGCTAGTGGTACTGTTAGGCCACTTATTGAGGCCAATATTCAGCATTTTTCTGCTTACTGGTATTAAATCAACATCCATGCAGACGCTACGGCAGCCACCTCCCTCCAGCTATTCTAGGTGGATGCCAAGGTGTTTCCGGGCCAGGCAAGAGATGTAATCTCACCAGCATGTCCTGGATCCACCCTGGAGCCTCCTTTAAGTATACCAGAAGCACGCCCAGGACATACCCGAGTCAAATGCCTGAACCACCAACTAGCTTTTGAAATAGAGGAGATCTGGCTCTAACTTTGACGTCACATCCGTTGTTGTATGGTTTTAATAACGTGGTGTGTTGTGCCGCCACAGCCTGGTTAAAGACGCGAGCGGAGGATATGAAAGTGGACAGCTCTGTGTTACAGTGTTTGCATCACTTAATGAATGTTTAAAAAAAATGCACCGATTGGATTCTGTGGAGCTTCTGATTTTTTCCAACTCATCAAATGCAGTAATCCAGTTGTAAACGTGTTTTTGAAGGTGCCTGCAGCCTTAATGTGCTAATTAGTAATTACGGAGCTGGGCGGAGGAACGAGACGAGGCTCAGCGGACAGGCCGGAGCAGAGGCTTCGCTCTCTGGGGCCTCCGCCCTCTGGACTCCCTCTCCACCACGTACACAAAACCACAACCACCACCAGCAGCCCTGACAGTGGGCAGGACGGAAACACACAAAAATGCGCCGAGTCTAAAAGCAGCTCTCAATCTCACTCTCACACCTGCGGAGTGCCAGCTGGGCCCTTCACACAAGAGGCGGGCAGGCGCCACGGTATGCACAGTGGGCGTAGAGAGGCAAGATATCAGAACCGCCCTCCACCACCGCTGTCACCCCCCCCAAAAAAGCTCGTTCTGACTGTGTTCATCTCATAGCATGAAAACAGCAGAACCGAGACTCGCCGAGGGTTCGGTCTGTTGACTTTCCCTCCTGTCATTTGTTTCGTCCGCTCAGCAGAGTGAGAACGGGGGACGAAAATATTCCCGCAAGAAAGGACGTATCCGAGCACAGAAAACAAGGAGCTGACCAAAGAGGCTGGACCCTTGGTATGCCATCATATTTACAGCACAAACTGTACTGAACCAAAACTTACTTGTTTGCAGTTATTAAAGAGATTAAATGTGTTTTTCAGCCCTGAAAATCTCATGTAGATATCTTCTGTCATTTTAAAGCTATGAGTGTTCAAACATGGTGGAAACAAATAAAAGGCACCAAATAGTGTGAAAGTAACATTTTGCATTTTGTTTGTTTGTAAGGGGGGGGGGTCAGGTAGCACTCGCTTCAGGATAGCGCTGTGTTAAAGCCCAAAAACGTGCACTATTTTGTGCCTTTATGCTTACTTTTTAAATCCCTAAAACTTGGGTCAGTTTTCATTTTTAGAAGCTATTTTCTCCCTTTTCCCTGTTAAACTGCAAAACTACTGCAGTCGTAAACATGTAAGGTCCAACAAGCTTCATATTTTACAGTGAAGCAAACATCTTGTACAGCAACAGCGGGGAAATTCAGGCCTTAAAATAACATTTTCTACACAAGTAAACCTCCATAAACTGCCTTAGCCCACACAAGGAGTCCTGAGCATTAATTTGACACAAACACCCACCACCCCCTCCAAAACAGAGGACGCGAAGGACCGATCGGCTCGTTCCGATGTACCAGGACATGATTCCAAGCAAAGATGGGTATTAACATTCACGGGAAGTCCAAGCAAACGAAACAGAAGACTTCAGCTCAGATCAAACAAGCGTCAAATCCTCTGACCGTGTGCGAGTTTGTGTGTGCAGCAGGTGGAAAAAGACAAACCGTTTTCATCTCGCACATTACTTTGAGTCATGACCTTAAACACTGTTCTCGGTGACATTAAAAAAAGGAATCGAAAGGTCTTGATGCAAATTAAATAAAATCCTTTTGAAATCGCTGCCGATGGCGCCGAGACGGAAAATATCATCGACCTGCCGCCATTCAGAACAGCGAGGGCACGCTTTTATTCCTTCCTCATTTCTTGTGTCTCTTTTACTTCTTTTTATTTATTTTTTTAACACATTTTAAAATTTCTGGTATTTCTTAATATACTTTTAAATTTCTGTCTGAAAAAGTTAAGAAACTGCCATCCATTCTCTATTTTTTTATTATTTCGAAAGAGAAGCAATCTGACATTTTGTTCTGTTAGAAATGAGTTAAAAAGCCAAAAGATAAACAGGAGTAAAAGGTTCACATTTGAATTTTTTTACATTTTTCTGGAAAAATGACCACGTAAATGGCATAAACAATAGATTCATTGTTGACATAAGAATCAATGACAAAATGCTGAACGTGAACAACAAGAAGACAACAATAACGCAGCCTTCTGGGTGAATGCAGGCCATCTGTACCGATATTCAATATTAAAACTCCTTCATAAATTCATCTCCCAAATCCTGTCCACTTAAAAATCTACCTATAAGCAGCTCACTGTCCTACATTTTTCATAAGCAGGCTTCAGACAAAGGATTTCACCATGACTTTTACCAGCCGAGCGGATGCAGTCTTGTGATTGCGAGTAAGCAGATAATGGGCACGGCGAGAGGAGCCGTCTTAGCTGCTCTAAGCTGCTGTTGTGGCGTACGGAGAGAGGCCTCTGTCTCCTGCAGATCTGCAGGAGACAAACAGCTAATGAGCTTAACTGAGAGCGAGCAGCCGGAAGCTGCCACCCCAACAGGTCCCTCGTAAGGAGCTGCCGAATGAGCTCAAACAAAATCAGCAGTGACAGAAGTACACTTTCCCTAAAACAACTCTCTCTGGGACACATCTGGGTGAAGTGCCCATGAACGCGACTGTGCTTACAGTCTCTCAAATCAATCTGAAGCCCCCACAAGTTCAACTACATCAACCTGGTTAAGTTTAAAGTAGAACCCCCTCCTGCAGGACTGTGAGCAAAGCTAAACATCTCATTTATTGAAGCTATTTTCATGTAATCTTTACAATAACCACAAAGATTTCTAAAAATAATCAACATTTAAGAGTCAATTTTAGAGGTTTTATGAGTTTTCTAAATGATTCAGACTCATTGGAGATTGTAAAACGTTCAATGTAATCGCATTTTGATTGCTTGCTTTACGAAAAATTAGTCAAATGTGCCCATAAATCACAGACCCAAGTGTAAATAACTTAATTATTAAAGAAAAGATGAGTATTGAGGAAGAGTTTATTAGGATGTCGCTTTAGCCGCACTAAAATTAAAGAAAAAAAAAATTGAACAGACTGAACAGGGCAGCACCTACGTTTTAAAACTGACCAAAGAGCTGGAGCGCATTTCAAGTTTGTCGAGCTGTCTGACTTCTGCCTCCGATCCCATCCCCACCCTTCCCCACCTCTTACCTCCTCCAGCCTGAAAGCTCCCCCCCGATTGAATATTTAACCGATCCAACATTTATTTATATCTGACATCAATCTGATCCCAGCTCAAAAAGCTCGAATGAGCATAATGACAGCAGGCCGGTCAATTCAAATCAATTCTATGTTGTTGTTATTCTTATTATCTAATTATTTGGGGGGATTTGTGACAGTAATTATATAAAAAAAAAGTGATATTTGTGAAGTAAATGTTTTTGCATTAACGTCCTTCAGAAATCAAAATGTGGGTGGTAACGTAAACAAACAGTGATGCTTGGACTTTGGTCTTTGCTTGGCACAATCCAAAAGATTAACACACACACACACTTTTCAGTATTCGATGCTTTAAACTAACGTACTTTGACGTGGAGTTGTGTTTTACGTTTAAATTTCCACATGTTCGTGTAGCTTTTCCATTTGTTCAGTGCGGTGATTTTCCAGCATGACCATAATAATGTGCTCGTGCACTGATCGATGCATGAGGATGCAGGAAAAGGAAACAAGGACAGCGAGAGGCTCTTCGCACTGAGCTGAAAAGAGACCAGCTGTGTTATTTACCATTTTAATAATAATAATAAATGTGGATTGTCAGACGCTTCATTTGTTACAGATGTGTACACAGTCAGGCTCTACGCAGAGGAAGTCGAGACAAATATCTTTGTGAAGGCAAAGCTCTGGATTTACTGATTATCTTCCTACGGCCATGAGCTGTGGGTAAACACTAAAAGGATGAGACAGAGGACACAAGCAGCTGAAATGAGCTTCCTCTGAAGGGTGTCTGGTACTCAGTAGGACAAGGTACACAAAGGCAAGATATCCATATTTTTAACTGGACCTGAAAAAAAAATGTATTGGTAGATCTCCAGTTAAGTTAATTTCATAGATGAATAGGTTTGCAAATTAGGGCCTCGTGCTTTCCAGCTGCAGAATGTCCAGTGTAATGAATAGTCTTTATGCCCCCTTTTTAAATTGCTTTAAATTATGTACAATCAGAGCCAACAATTGCCTGCCTGGATATTAAAAATACGTTATGAAGTTATCTGCTCATAAACACTTTTTCTGCATATTTAGTTATAAAGGCATAAAGCCTCCTCTCAAAATGAAAGAAGGGGTTATTTGCAGGAAATAAGCAGCCCCAGTAAGATACTCGTATTTTTACTAAATACCATCTAACAGTCTATCCATAATGTCAATGTGTTGCCCTGATTACACATCAGTGCAGCTAGTCAAACCAGGTACCTTCACTAGTCATCGGATGTAGCCACTGTGACATATATACATATACATATATATTCTTTTTATTAAAAATAACATCACAAATGAATTTTGTTTGGTTCCTTTTCAGCATGTTTCCTCTGCTACCTCTAGAGTACAAAGGTTAGATTTAAATGACTTATTTTAAAAACAAAAAAACAGTTTTGGAAAAAAGAAAAATTAGTTTGTTCTTAGGTTAGATGTTAGATGTTCTTAAAATACGTAAAACGCTGCCTCGTGTGGTCAAGGCTGAAATCACATTTCTGGGGGGTAATTACAAAAGATACCTTTAACAGAGCCAAGTCAACGCTCACAACCCAAAAGCCACACAGGGTAAGAATAGCGGGGCTGCACAGAGAGGCCACCGACAGCCTTCCCCAGGGGAGGAACCATCAGAAAAAATAGGTCCTAACACTTCAGTCTGTCTCACATCGATCTTTAACACATGGCAACCGCACACTGAGTGGACAACATCCCTATCAATCACCATCGGGGTCTGAAATTAAAAGACAAAAAGCTCAAAATCACCCAGCAGCAGGTTTAGTAACGTTATCTGGGTTAGCATCTCGCCAAGGCTACAACAGCTAGCGACAACTGCTGCCGAACAGTTAACAGCTTTAATGTAAAGTAACTCGGTTTAAAAAGTTGCCCGGTTATCCCACTGTCCACGTCACAGAGTGCCGCTGGGTTTCTGCGGACTGTTATACCGGCAAAGAAGTATTTTTCTTTGATAATTTAACATTTAACCGCTAGCTGATCCGAAGCGTACGTGGTGTTTTACTCCGTAGAGCAGCAACAATATACCAGTTTTAGCCCAATATTAAACCCCTATAGATACTCTGATCTAAGCTTATAGTTCATCTGTGTCGGCAATATATTCTGATACGTTCGACCTATTCCAACTTTTATTTCAATAGTATCTAGGTTTTTTTTTTCCTTGATCCACGTTTCACTTTTCCAATTTGGAGCATTCAGGTGAGACACCGTTCCTTGCATTCCTGGCACTGTAGCACGCCGAACTGAAAACTAAACTTCTACGACTCTGAAAATGTTTTGAGTCCTCTCATGCACTGGGTGTCACATTAAAAACGATACAAAAATCATAAATCGCTGTAATTTTGCCTGGTGTTTGGCGTGACGTTCTCTGATTGCTAGCAGTTAGCTTTAGCTCGTTCTGCAGGCACACCCTGTATCTTTCCCCAGAATTAAAGCTACCATTCCCGCCTGTATACCTCTTTCCTGTCCTGGAGACACTCCAACACCGCCAGGTTGTTGTTCCAGGAGTGTTTGGGGCAAAGCCGGGTCAGGTCGTCTCTGCACACCGCCTCCTCAGCCAACTTCCAGCCGGTAGAGTTCCTCCGAGACAGCGAGGCCGCGGCGCCTTGGTTCCTCTCATCGACTCCAGGGTTTCCCACAGCGGCCCCCAGACCTCCGACTGGGTTCTGGATTTTATCGACACCGACATTAAGTTTGGGAAAACCATTGTTTTGAGATTGAATCGGATGTACAAACAAAAAGATGAACATCAAGAGCAGAAGCAGAGGAAAACGTATGCAGTCCGCCATACTGAAACCTGCTTTCAGGGGCTGTCTGAAATATGGGAACTGGGGATAAAGTTCCAGACAGATTGTTTTCGTTTTAGTGAATAGTTCATAAATATTTAATAAGTCCTCGT